>SNQJ01S0077645.1:23671-39131 GCA_010110895.2 Picea sitchensis | reverse complement strand
TATATTTCACTTTAAGTTGCAAGGTTTGTTTTTAATAGACTTAATACAAACATACCAAAACTTTCTACAAACTTAATTTGAAATTCATGTGCATAAATTTACATTTCATATATTTATAGAGTTTCAAAGTTTGAATCACATAAAACTGGTGATGCTTTCATCTATATGCTTCGTTTGTTGATTTGGTAAAAAATATTGTCCATCTAAATATTAGAGACTAACTATAGGATATTGAAGATTCATTAAAAAGTTGAAAAAAAAATTCATAATATGTAAAAGATATTTTCAAAATTAAAGAATTGAATTTATATCTCTTCGCCTTTAATCAAATATATTCAAATCTTCATTAAATCTATATCAAATTACTCAAATTTTCATATACAATTTATGTTTTATATTAAATTGAAAAATTGAATCTATATCAAATATACTCAAATCTTAGTTTATGTCAATAAAATGAATTAATTTCTTTATACAATTTAATTTAGTTTTAATTTTATTGAATTTATGAATGCCTCTATTTAAAATTAATTAAATGAATTAATTTCTATGTATAATTTGATTAAATTTATAAATATCATAAAATTTAACTTAATTAAATTTATAATTTTTTTTACTCAATTAAATTTATTTATTTATATAATTTGATTAAATTCATAAATACTAAATTTAATTATATAATTTGATTGAATTCATAAATACTACTAAATTTCAATAAAATAAAATAATTATCTAATCAAATTATAAATACTATTTAATAAATATATTTAAACCATCAAATCAAAAACTTCATCCGGACTTTTTACACACATAATAATAATTCCAAATTAATTATTTAAAAATATTCATAAATATTATTTAACAAATAATTAAATAATTTTATAATTATTTAAACTTAAAAAAATTGTTTTTTCACACCCCACTTCCATATTAATCAAACTTTTATAAATAATAAAACTTAAAAAATAAATTTTCACATTTTTTAATCAATATTTTTAATAAAATATCCATATTATTAATAAAAAAATATTTATTTTAATTATCCCTATAATAAAAAGGAAATTTAATAACTTTATTAGAGATGAACCCTCAAATGAAAATAATGTTCTTTTAAAATTGAATTAAATGTCATTTTTTAATCAATTTGTTTTAGTAAAATATCCATATTATTAATAAAAAAATATTTATTTTAATTATCCCTATAATAAGGAAATTTAATAATTTTATTAAAGATGAACTCTCTTCAGTAAATGAAAATAATGTTCTTTTAAAATTGAATTAAGTGAAAAGGAGCAAGACATGTATACAAAAATGAACAACAGATTTATGCTCAGCTTGAAAAGAATATCACTAATCCGATGAAAGAAAGTATTGCACATCCTCTTGAGACATAACCACTCCTCCGATTAAATACACTCATAAAAGAGAGGAACAAATTGTTGTTGGCCGAGGAGGAATTGTGGTGCCAGAAGAGCAGGGCAAATTGGATCTTGTCGGGTGACAAGAATACCAAATTATTCCATAAATATCCTAGCTATAGGCGCAACAAAAAACACATTTGGGAGGTAAAGGATGAAACAGAGCAAGTTTATATTGGGCAGGGGGCTATTAAGGGAGAAGCATTGAGACACTTTAGTACCTTTTATAAATAATCACATTTATCGATTGTGGATCAGATTGAGGCTGTGAGATTATACCCCAAATTGACAACAAATGAGGAGGTACAAGCTCTAGAAAAGTCGGTCTCGAAGGAGGAGATTCATGAGGTATTGAAGGGGTTTACCAAGGACAAGAGTCTTGGTCCTGATGAGTGGACAGTGCAGTTTTTCTTACATTTCTTTGACCTGATTGCAGATGACCTTTGGGAGGTTGTCGAGGACTCTCGCATTTTTGGTATGATTAATAGATGTTTGAATTCAACCTTTATAGCTCTCATTCCTAAAGTCAATGGACTGGCTACTTTTGGTGACTTCAAACCAATTTCCCTGTGTAATCTATGTTACAAGATAATAACGAAGATCCTAGCTACTCGGATAAGACTTATTATGTCCCCTACTCTTTCAGTTGAACAATTTGGGTTTCTTAGAGGTAGACAAATAATTGATGCCATAGGCACTACACATGAGTGTATTCATAGCATTAAGATGAAAAAATTGCAAGCGATGATCCTTAAGATTGACTTAAAGAAGGCTTATGATTGTATTAGCTAGGATTATATCAGAATTGTTTTATTATAGTGTGGCTTTGGTCTTCCGACGACCAACTGGATTATGGGATGCATTACTTCGGCCACCTATGATGTCCTTATCAATGGAGAGCCTACTGATTTTTTCAATGGGGGAAGAGGTCTTAGACAGGGGTGTTCGTCGTCACCTCTTCTGTTTATTTTAATTATGGAAGGATTGAGCCTTGCCTTAAAAAAAAGACAAGAAGAAGGCTTGGTGACTGGTATAAAGGTAACTAGACTGTTACAGGTTCTGCATCTCCTATTCGTGGATGATATCCTCATAATGACTAATGCTTCTGTAAATGAGTGGTTGGAAATTCATAGGCTCTTGGTTAATTTTTGCAATGCTACTGGTTTGATGATCAATCCACATGAATCATCTTTCTATCAGTCTGGAGTACAAACAATTGTCTTAGATGCTATAAAATCTTTCTTCCCTTTTGAAGTATACCACTTGGCTTTGGGTTTTAAATATCTGGGTTATTTTTTGAAAGTTGATAGGTACAAGGCAACATAATGGGATTGGCTACTATCAAAATTCGAATCCATAATTTCTCATTGGTGTAATAGATGGTTGACTTTGGGTGGGCAACTAGTCTTGGTTAAGGTTATCTTGGAAAGCCAACCAGTCTATTGGCCGACATTAGCTAATATTCCGTCCTCGATCCTACATAGAATTCGACAAGTCACTTATAACTTTCTTTGGAATGGCAATAAAAAAAGCAAAGGATATCATCTGTGTAGCTGGTATTACATTGCTCGGCCAAAAAGATTTGGGGGTTGGGGTCTACGAAATATTTTTAGCTTCAGTCGGGCAATGGCTGCTAATACTTTGTGGAGGGTATTAATGGGTGATGGACTATGGCATCATATTATCAAAGCAAAATATCTCTTGTCTTTTTATGTGGAGCATTGGCTAAGGATGGCGTCGGTTTCTGGATCATCCGGATCATAGACATGGAAGCATATTCAAAATTCACTGAATATTATTCTCCAGTGGATTGCCTGGTATCCGGGATCTAGTACCATGATAGTTATTGGGAGATATTCGATTATTGGAATGGGAAAAACAACCATTTTATTTGAAGGCCTTATTTCAACATTAAATTATCGTGGGATCCATTATCTATTCCAGGCTCAAGGGGTGCTGAGACCAGGAAGTATCATAGACTTTTGGGTAACTAGTACATAATTAGATTTATAGGGAGCACATGCACATGAATGGCATAATTTCAGAAGGGCAATCAATAGTAATGGCATAAAACTTCGGCCTGGGCCGGACATACTGAAGTGAACTGGTGACTCTTCGGGTAGGATTACTGTTAAAAATGTTTATGAGGTAGTTGAATGTAAGAAACATACATTCTTAATTGGAGGCTGGAGAAAGGCACTATGGCACTGGGATTGTTCACAAAATCTAAAGTTGTTCTCTTGGTTAGTGGCGGAAAATAAAGTGCTCACATAGGATAATCTACAACGAAGGGGATTCATAGGGCTGGGTATTTGCCCCATGTGCAAGAAAGAGGAGGAATCAGTTTTCCATTTATTTGTTGACTGCCCATTTTCGAAGGAGGTGTGGATCAAAGTAACTCAAAGATTATCTCTTACATGACTATGGACCGATACATCTATCCCTGACTACTTAAAGAACTGGAGTACTCTTAATACAAGCTATCCAACACTTATGGCCTTCATTATTTGGAATCTTTGGAGGGAAAGAAATGGAGCGATTTTCGAATATGGGAAGCCTACACTTCAGAAGGTAGTTATATTGTCCCTCTTGGCAATGGAAGATTACAGGCTGCCTCCTAGGATGAAGAAAGTTCGGAAGATTACAAAGAATCTTGAGGTAAGGTGTATGGCTGGGTGGTTTGATGGTGCAACATATGAAAATGGTTTAAATAGTGGAGTTGGTGGTGTCATTCGGATTAATGAGAACAAAATATATAAATGGTATTTAAATTGTGGTCTAGGTACAAACACCAGAGCAAAGCTGCTTGGTGCATGGGCTCTTCTAGTTTTGGCCATTTGGTTTGACATCATGGAATTCTATGTGCAGGGTGACTCGAGGATAATTATTGATTGGCTGACTGGCAGTGGTCAATTAAATGTCTTAACAGTGGAGTGCTGGAAGGACAGGATTGTTGAGCTAAAATCTCTTTTTCATGCTATTACTTTCCGGCATGTTTATCGTGAAGACAACATTGAGGCAGATAGACTTTCTAAGATAGCCCTTGATAAGCTTCCTGGGAAAATTGATTTTTTCCATTGTGTGGGAGATCTTGAAGGCCCACATATTTTCTTAGATATTTTCTAGTTTCTAGTCGTCACCAATGATCATCTTTTTTTCTTTTTTATTAGTTTTGTAATAGAATCTACTGACATTACAAATCAGTAATATGGGTTCTGGATAGTTTGGCAAAGATGACAATTCTGATGGACAGTCTGGATGGAAAATAGTGGATATATTTCTTGATATTTTGTTGTAGCCGTTGGTGAAGCACTATATGTATTGAACAATTTATATCTCTATATGAATATAAAGTGAATTTTTTTGTGTAAAAAAAATGTATACAACCTTTCAATGCTATTCATTTCCACTAATAAGCCATCCACAGTTACAACTTCCAAATTATTCATATCACACATATTAATAAATATGACTTCAACGTGTCAATTTTAAGTTTTTTTCTTTTATTTTTTAATTTTTTACAATTTTTTTTTTGAAATGTCACTTCTAGGCAGAGGAAATTAGACATATTGACACTTTCCACCAATCAAAAATTGAAAATAACTAATTAAAAATTTTTAAAAATATTTTTTTATTTTACAAATCATTTCAACATTGATAAAAACCTTAAAATTTTTAAAATTTTCATTTAAGTCAAAGATCTTTGATTGCAGGTATAATAATTGGTTGAAAAACCACCCTAAAGATCATGCATGTTGATGAGTTATCATGTTTCCCTTTTAAATTTGAATTTGAGTTCAACTTAACAAGTGCGATTGATGAGTTTTCATGTTTCCTTTTAAATTTGAATTTGAGTTCAACTTAACAAGTGTGAAGGAGAAGTTATTGCATTTTCTAATAACATTAATAATCAATGTTTGCATCCCACCTTAATAGAGTAAGCGAGTTCATTTGTCGAAGCCCTAAGCATGAATGCTTCTTGAAATGATGATGAAGTCACACTAATAGTCATTCAACTCCTAATCCTTCCCGAGTAAGTTTGTTATTTTATTGTTTTTTGAGCTAAGAGAGCTTTACCTTAAGAGATATTGTTGCCACATGTTTATGTTAAAAGCAAACCTTACAATGAAATGCTATATGTTAATGGTCCAAAAGTTATGTCCAATTGCAATGCTTACATCCCAAGTAAGTTTGTTATTTTATTACTTTTTGACCTAAGAGACCTTTACCTTAAGAGATATTGTTGCCACATGTCTATGTTAAAAGTAAACCTTACAATGAAATGTTATATGTTAATGGTCCAAAAGTTATGTCCAATTGCAATGCTTACATTTCAATATTATTTTATTGATAAACCTTCATTTAAATATGCATAAATGTAAATTTATGCTATGATTAAAGTAACATTATTTTATTAATAAATCTTTATTCAAATATGTCATGTTATATGTTTACATGTTAATGGTCCAAAAGTTATGTCAATTGCAATCCTTATATTTCAATATTATTTTATTGACAAACTTTCATTATGTATAAATGTATCTTGGATGGGGTGCCAGTTGGAAATAGGTGTTCAAGTGGAGGGGATGGCGCCTACCAGCGCAGTACCAGTCATGTGATTGGCACATGCACCTCCCCTCCTCCCACACTATGAATATGCGCAACCCTCACTCCAACTAAAGATTTATTTACTGTTCGAGTGTGCTCCCCTTGTCTCTTCGTCCGATCAATGGAGTAGTCTTTATGGTGGTCACCTATGCGTGTGTGCGTCTTCCCTCTCCAACTCTATTCTTATCATGCCGCTCCTTGGTTGGTCCATCACTTCTCCCTCTTCCTTACAGAGCCACCACCTGATCTGTATTCCTCCTTGGTCTTCACCTGCTTCGTTAGCCAACTCTATGTGCCTTCATTTCTTCTCTTTGCTTCGGTCATGCCTCAGCTTCAGGGGAAATCCAAGTGGGGCTCTACATGGTATCAAAACATGCCTTGTCTGGCCATCTAGCCTCAGCCTATCCCAACACCGTTGCAAAGCTCTATGCCTTCTTCACCTTCCTTCTCTGCCCAGTCCTCTCAGACCCAAAGTGGCCTCCTGCCTTTGTCCTCACCATGGGCTTGCTTAGTCGAGTGGTTCGACCTTCTGAGGAATTCACTGGGTTTCTCTCTCGGCCCATTAACGGACCTGGCCTCGTCCTAGCAACCCACCTTGGTCATCCCACTGAATTCACCAGAGAATTCTACTCCGGAGCCACCACGTGTGCATCCACCCCCGACCATGTCTCCTCTGGAAGACACCTCCATCCACCAGGAGAAACCATCGGACCAACCACACTCATGCTTGGACTGCGCCTCTTATGAAAAGTTTTAAGATGGCCTGGCAATTCTGCAATACCTAGTGTTCGCGGTACGCAAGGACGTGGACGACATACAGTTTCGTCTGGAAATTCTTGACAAGAAAGGGACGCAAATTCTTCAGATGGTGTCCACTTTGCAAGGCCCTCGACACTCCCCAAACCAGGACTTCAATGCACCAACGACCTCAATGGTGGTCTTGGCTTCAGTTTTCCAAGCGTCAACAACGGACAACTCAACGAAGGTCTTGGCTTCGGCTCTCCAGGCGCCAACAATAGACAATTTGCAAGCAACAAACCGTCTGCATGAGCTATGACACCTGCACAGGTGTCAGATTGCATGGTTTGTTTTGTGTTTTGTTTATGCTTCCACAAGTGTAGTTTTGGATATTTCTCTTTTTGCTTGTCATAAGTCAGTCCTAGCTGTTTTAGAAGGTCAGACAGATATGAACGAATCGATTTCCCCACAAGGTGATTCTGTTCCAGATGATTAAACTTGGTGTCTTTTTAATGGTTTTGAAGGTACTAGCTGAATTAGTTTCCCTCCGAGACAATTCGACATTCACAGTCCTCGGACACTCATGAAGTTACTGTAATTTTACTTCTAAAAGGTAATTTATACATACTTAAAAAAAATGTATAAATATAAATTTACATTATTATAATTGTAGTAACATTATTTTATTGATAAATCTTCATTCAAATATGTATAAATTTCAATATTATTTTATTGATAAACCTTCATTCAAATATGTCATATACAATATTATTTTATTGATAAACCTTCATTCAAATATGTCATGTTATATGTTTATATGTTAATGGTCAAAAAGTTATGTCCAATTACAATTTTTACATTTCAATATTATTTTATTGATAAACTTTCATTAAATATGTATAAATGTACATTTACATTATGATTACGATTACAATAACATTATTTTATTAATAAATCTTTATTCAAATATACATAAATTTCAATATTATTTTATTAATAAACCTTCATTCAAATATGCATAAATTTCAATATTATTTTATTAATAAACCTTCATTCAAATATGCATAAATGTAAATTTACATTACGATTGCAATACCCTTCTTTGTTATTCATAAGCCCATAATAATAAACTTGCCTAAAATGTATTCTCATTCAAATATTCAAACCTAACATTAAACATTGCTCCACGTTAATAATGTCCTCCTTCTCATTTCACATTAATATTATTCTCTTTTATCAACATAATACACTCCTCATCCTCATATTTATCTTCCTCATTTCACATTAATATTATCATTGTCATTTTACATTAATACTTTATTCCTTCTTCATTTTCTTCATTTGGAGCTTATGGACATTATTAATCCCTATCGCTAGGTAGTGGACTCTTGTTTTCCTCTTATTCATATTATTTGCAAAAATCAATTATTCATATTATTTGCAAAAATCAATTTAGGTCGGTCAAAGTTTTAATAAAGTTTAAGAAATATTTATTTAAATTTCTTAAATTCAGTTTTTTCATAATATATTATATTATTGGATCCAAACTCTGAAAAAAAATAAAAGAAAAATAAAAAAACATGAATATGATGTTATATTACGTTTTACTGTGTCACGATTGTGCGAGTGAGTGGTTGTTTTAATATTATTTTCGGTTGCTTTGTCTTTTGTTTCTCCTTCTATTACCATTATTACAGAGAACTATGATATTTGTTTTTCATTGGCAAAGCAAAAGGTAAGAGCATAGACAAAAGAAAAACATGTGTCATAGAAAAGAACGTTGTACCAATTGTTTTAAGATAAAGATCATGTGCCATACACAGATTCACGAGCAACGAAGGCAAAACCAATTATTTCTTCGGTTGGCTTCATTTACCCTGCAAAGAAATAAGCAATTCCAAGTCCTCCAACATGAGCAACAAACCTAGTAGTATAAACAACAATAGATCCAATAGTATAGATAGTAGTAGATCCAAAAGATGATTATGTGATTCGTTCAATAGATTATGAGTTTGAATCTATTGGTTATGTGCAAAGTCCTTATTGCAAACATGCATGATCAACCTGAGAATTAAACGAAATGATGTGCTCTCACAATTTCATACAAAGAGTTGTTGCAAGTTTGCATGGAGTTGAGGGGATGGCTAAGCTACTAGATGAATCGAGACATATCCTCATATTAGACAACACTGTCTATATTCATCTCGATAAGGTATCCTATCTAATTTAGCCCTTATTAAGGTTTTTGAGGTTTGTGTTTCATAAATTTATGGTTGGGTTTCACTAATATTATTTTCTTCTTTTTATGGTTTCAAATAGCAAGAACCCCTAAGAGGGAAATGCCCCTTTGTTATGGCTACAAAGAGCAATCCTTACATGGAGGAGCTGGAGAGATTGGAAAAAGGTCTCATTAGTTGGACTGACCTCACCTTGTGACCTCACCTCATTAGTTGGACCAACCTTTCAAAGGCTTTCCGGGTGTAGGAAGTCGTGAATTAAGGTCCTTACATGCCTTAACATGACTTCGAAAACCCTTTCTAGATTTTCAATGGATTTTATCTTCACTACCATATTAAATTTGGTAAGCTTATAGATCAAGTCAAGGAGAAGCACATGCATAGGTACATTATTGATTAAAAANAAGGTCCTTACATGCCTTAACATGACTTCGAAAACCCTTTCTAGATTTTCAATGGATTTTATCTTCACTACCATATTAAATTTGGTAAGCTTATAGATCAAGTCAAGGAGAAGCACATGCATAGGTACATTATTGATTAAAAACATTGTTAGGCCATAAGTACATTACTAATGAAAATTTTGAAAACCCTAGTGTAGAGACTTGTTTCAATGTCAAAAGGCTTGTAATTTCCCTCAATTCACCCTCAATTTGCTTACATAATTTATCTCTTGGAGGCCACTAAATGGTTTTCTCTGGTGTCCAAGGGCTATTGGAGCACAAAGTTCTTCAAATAGGCGAAAATTTACCAGTAAGTATATGTACCATTATTTATATACTGGCCTTCTAGTCTTTGAAGATAATGATATTTTAGTGTGAAAGTTTTGTGCACTGCTATCATTGATAGAATTATTTGCACATATGTTTTGTATTTTTCTTTTCTTGGTGATAAATAGAAAATTTGCTAGCTACCAAAGATTTTATCAAAATTGTTGATTTTAGTCTTGCATGAGAGGTTTGCTCACAATCACCATTTATCGAATATGTCTCAACATGATGGTAAATTTGATAAGTTTGTCTATTATGTTCTTTCTTCACCAAACTATTATTGTGCATGAGAATTGGGTTGTCAATTCAAACATAATTTGAGTAGATTTGGGTTCTTATTTATGATCATGTATGGCAAGTGTCATGCTCTTGAAGTTATGCTCTAGTCATCTTCCTATGGGTTTGTTGTAGGTTCATATTATGAGTGGAAAGGCACAAGTTTGTAATTTTATCCTTGCAAACTAATAGTCTTTAGTTTACTTTATGATAGATATGTAGGCAATGGGTGTTATCATGGTAGAACTTTTTACCCTTCATTTTTCCAAGTTCTAGGTATAATAATTTGGCATTTATGCTTATAGTGTTTCTTTTCAAATTACTATTTTAGTTTCTTGGGAGAAACACTTTTCTTTGGGATATTTTCTAAGCAATGAACTCATCTTTGGACATTGATACCATCTACGAGTGTTGAAGCTATCGAACTCATGGTTGTAAGTTATTTCTACCACCATTGTGGGCTTGGGTTTACAGAGTTAAGCCTTGGCTATAATTATATTATCTAAGTTGAGAAATTGTAATATTCAGTTTGAATATTCAAATGACATAATTGAGGTTCTTGTTTTAAAATGTATTTCTAAGTGTTGGAGTTTTGGTTGGAAATCCAAGATTGAATTGCATTTTTTGGATTTTTGATCTTGAAGATGAAACGTTTGAGACTTAAAAACCTTTTTTGGTTTATATCAAGATCAAATATAAAACACAAATGAGATAAACAAAGATGCTTTTGTATTTTGAGAGACAAAGATGCTTTTGTATTTTGAGGGACAAAATATATGTTTGAGACCTCCTAATTAATGTCCTTAATACCGATGCTAGTATGTGGGATTTTAGTGCCACTACTTAAAAGTTTAAACTAGCCCAATTTCCCTTATTTGATTTTTAAAGTTTTGTTTTGTTGTTAACCTAAGTAATAAATTGATATGTCAAACAATAATGTCACAATTGTCAAAGTAATTTATGAATTTATGATATAGTGTGGAAATGGTTTGTATTTGCAATATAAGTTCTTCATAAATGCATTATGTATTTTTAAATGATGAAGTTTCATTTTGGATATGCAATATTAAATTGCATTTTTGGACTTTTGATTTTGAAGATGGGATGTTAGAAAGTCAAAAACTTTTTTGGTTTATAATAAGATTAATATGATTATGATGATGACGATAATTAACGTTTACTAAGATCAAATTGGTAAAAAAATGCTTTTTATATTTTAAAGCACAAAATATATGTTTGAAACCTCCTAACTAATGTCCTTAATACAAATATGCTAGTTTGTGGGGATTTTAGTACCCCTAACAAATTTACATGTCAAATAATAAATATATTCTCGTCATTTAAGATGTCGTGTATGTATCCATAATCAAAATTTGGATCGAAAACATCCAGTGTAACACCCCTTCACCACATTCCAACTTTCCTTATCTATTTTGCAAATTGATTGAAAATATGCAAGCGTCTATGGCTAACTAAATTCCTTCCAAAGGTAAAATTAGATGTTACTTGTTTTATTATATTGCTCTTAACCCAAGGATATTTCTTTCTATATTCATTTGGACACTTTTTTCATTTTGTCACTCTTAAAGAACATAGTTTTATGTGCCTCTACATATTTTTTTTAATTTGATTTCACAAAGTTCAATGGAAACAAATGTTGACACTATGACAACTAGAGTCTTTCTTGTCTTGATTCCGAAAGTAAGTAACCCACTCACCTTCAGTGACTACCGTCCGATCTCCCTCTGCAACCTCATTTACAAGTTAATAGCCAAGGTTATATCCAATCGTATCAAGCCATTTCTTGAAAGGAGACTCTCTGCAGAGCAATTAGGTTTCTTGCGGGGAAGAAGAATACAGGATGCAATTGGGGCTGCCCATGAAGGCATACACAGCATCAAAAATAAAAATTTAAAGGCCCTGGTTATGAAACTTGATCTAAAACAAGCTTTCGATTGCGTTGATTGGCAGTTTTTAAGAATAATTCTTCACTCAGTGGGGTTTGATGAATTATCCATCAACTGGATTATGTCCTGTGTCTCTAGCTCCAATTTCGCTGTATTGATTAATGGAGAGGCATCCAGTTTTTTCAAAAGTGAGAGGGGGATCCGCCAGGGATGCCCTCTTTCCCCTTACCTCTTCATTCTGATTATGGAGGGTCTCAGCCTTCTTCTCTCTAAAAAATTTTCTGAACATTACATCTCCGGCATAAAGGTATCTAAACACATTAAAATGGTGCATCTCCTATTTGTTGATGACGTTCTGCTCTTGTCTAAGGCAGATTTATCAGAGTGGTTGGTTATTCTAGAGGTGCTACAGAGTTTCTGTTCCGTCTCAGGCTTATCAATTAATATCACCAAATATTCAGTTCACTATTGGGGCATTTCGGAGGCCGAGCTTCAAATTCTCAAGGATGCCATCCCATACACTTTTTTAAATCTGAGTGATGGCTTCAGGTATCTAGGGTACCAGATGATTGTGGGAATCTCCTCTCCGAATGATTGGAGATGGCTGGTGGCTCGCTTTGAACGCAAGATAAATTTTTGGTGTAATAAATGGCTGTCTATGGGTGGCCGACTTATCTTGATCAAGTCGGTCCTGGAATCTCTTCCCGTTTTCTGGATGTCCCTACAAAAGATTCCACTCAAAATTATCAAAACTCTTCGGAGACTTATTTTTAATTTCCTGTGGAATAGTCATCTTGGCCACTTTCGTTTCCATTTGTGCAGCTGGGATGTTCTGTCAAAGCCTCGGCGATTTGGGGGCTGGGGTCTAATGAATTTGTCCACATTCAATACAGCCCTACTGGCAAATTCATTCTGGAGAGCAGTCTCTATTGATAGCATATGGCATCGTATAATCATGGATAAATACTTGGGTTCTCGGCCGCTTGCTACTTGGATTCGTACGTCTACTTTCCAGCTGAGAGAGGCATCTACATTTTGGAAGGGATTGGTTGCTTCAATCCCTGTTCTACTACACTGGTTTGTGTGGAATCCAGGAGCGGGTACTGATATCTATATCGGTGGTGACAAAATACTCGGTTTGGGAGACCGATCGCTCCTCTCCGCCGAGTTAAGATCACAACTTCAACAACAAAATATTTATCATCTTGGTCAAGTTAGTATACCGTCCGTCAGCAACACTCTTCCTGGCAATTGGTGTGATAGCGGGGCGCTAAAACTGAATGGATTGACTGCCATCGAATGGGACCACTTCACATCTGCCCTTAAAGCCACGGGGATCACTCTTTCTCCCTCACCCGACTCTTCAATGGGCTGGTGGCGATGCCACGGGGATCATTACAGTCAAGAATCTTTACAATGCTTTACTCAATCAACAATTCTCTGTAGTGGACTGTTCTTGGATCTCTCTTCTCTGGCGTTGGGATCTACCCCTTAAGGTAAAGCTTTTTGTCTGGCTCGCTAGCAAGGGGAATCCACTCACCTGGGATGCGCTTCGTCGGAGGGGATGGGAGGGGCCGAGGATTTTCCCCCTTTGTTGTTGTGCGCCTGAGAATATCCACCATATTTTGGTTCATTGTTCCTATACACAGGCAGTCTGGACACATGTGTTAGCACAACTCTCGCTGTCTCTTTCTTGGAGTGGAACATCCTTCTCGCACAGCTACTCTCGGTGGCTGGCTTTTTCTTCTGCGCCAAAGACCTTACCTGCTATCGTTAGTTGGCAGATTTGGTCCAATCGGAACCGTGCAATATTTGATCCCTGCCCACCTTCTTCACACGCAGCGATTCTGAAAGTCTTGGCCTCCTTCCATTGGAAACAACGACCGATAAAGTCTCCTTCTCCCAGTGTATGTGATATAAACTTGTTAAGTGACTACACGGTGGCTTTTTTCGATGGCGCTGCGATGTCCAGTGGAGGTTGTTGTGGGGCGGGGGGTATCTTCAAAACCCACCCGAATAGGACTACCATGTGGTTCTTAAACTGCGGAGAAGGCACAAACAATAAGGCCAAGCTCCTGGGCTTATGGGCCTCTCTCTATCTCGCCTCCTGCTGGTCTCTTAGTCACATCCACGTCCTTGGTGATTCGCGTATTATCATTGACTGGATCTCCCAAAAATCCAAGCTCCAAACAGTCCACAACAACAGCTGGAAGGTTAAAACGATGGAGCTGCTAAAATCCTTCACTGATGTCAAATTTCGCCATATTCCCTGATCCTTCAATGGTGAGGCGGATGCCCTCTCAAAGAGGGCTTTAAGCGAGGTGGTTGGCAGGCTCTCAATTTTCCACAAGGATAGCGGGATTGTGAGTCCCATATCCTCTATTAATGTATTTGAATGAGGTGGGCTGGATTGCTAATTTTGCCTTTGTGTATGATTGGATTGGGCTCTCGCTTGTTTTTTACTTTCTGCTGGTATGTATTACCCTTTGAGGACTATGGTTTAAGTTGGCAAACCTATCTGTGAGGGTGCTGTCTTAGTTGATACAGCTGGCAGTCGATTTGTAAAGGAATTTATACTTTATATAAATTTGAGCAATTTTCTCGTGGAAAAAGTTACTCCTCTCTATTGGTAACTTTTATTACGAGGAACTATGTTTTAACTTATGTCATATGATGCATTTACTGCACATTTGTTGGCCATTGGCTACAAACTTGTCAATTTTAGATATTTCAACCTGCACCTCTCAAGATTCTAGAAGTTTATGGGAATGCTTAGTGATGAAACAATAATCTCTTGTTATAAACGTATTTAATCTTTTGCTTGTGCTGTCTCAAGCTTATGATTTTGCCACTTTCCTTATTTAATATTTTATTTTATCTTTTAACTTCTAGGAGTTGCTTTGGCTCTCCCATAGTTTGTGATGATTTACATTTTGGCTATTCATGGATTTACATTAAATTACCTCATGTTATCTTATCTTTCTAGTCTAGGGGTTACATTAAATTACCTCATGTTATCTTATCTCTCTGGTCCAGGGGTTGAAAAGAACAACTCCATTTGAGAGCTAATATTTGTGGTTATTTTCCCTTGCTTGCATCCAACTGTTTCAAATAATTGTACTTATTTTATGTTAACAAATTTGCATCCAACTGTTTCAAATAATTGTACTTATTTTATGTTAACAAATTTGCAAAGGTGGAGCTAATATTTGTGTTTATTTTCCCTTGCTTGCATCCAACTGTTTCAATAATTGTACTTATTTTATGTTAACAAATTTGCAAAGGTCAATGATGATTCATATGATGGAAAATTTAAGAATTGCTATACTTATCTTTGTTTTTTTGGAAAATTTTTGTTTTTTAATAATATTTTGTTAAAAAACTTTTTATTTCACAGTTAACTTTGAACATTTATTGAAATTCATTATGATTTTAATACATTGGTGATGTGAATCTAAAAAGTAAACATTGAATAGATTTTTTGTAACACTATTTTGTTACAGGTA
>SNQJ01S0077645.1:0-16456 GCA_010110895.2 Picea sitchensis | reverse complement strand
CATCATATATATATATACATTCTTGAAAAAACAAATGGACAATATTTTTAGGGTTTATAAACTTTGGATATGTATTTTGGGAATAAAACATTGCAAATTTGTATTATTATTTTTCACCTTATTATGAAATATGTTAATTAGTTTATATGTGATTCATTGATATTGATATTATTTATGATCAACAAATTTTTTAAATAATCTTTTAAATAATCAACAAAATTTAAAAGTGGCATTATTATCTTCTTATTATAAAGGAAGGTATGTAAAAAAAGATTGTTTGTTTGTTAGTTTGTTGTGGTTAAGAAATCGCGATTCAAGGGCATCTAAGCTGTCAAAATCACCCCGAACCCTTAACATGGTTGGCTGCCTGAGCCACACCAACCCTTAACATGGCTGGATTTTTTGTCCCCGCCGGTTCCGAACCAGTGACTTTAACATCACGGAACGCCTTAATAGCACACTCCGTCACCAACTGTCCTACACCTTGAGGACTAAAAAAAGCATGTAAAATTAAAATCACATTAATTTTTATTTAAAAAACATATAATGTTTAAAGTTGAATATAATGTCAATCTTATATATAAGATTATTAAAAATGATTTTTATTTTCAAAATCTTTTTATCTTCACTTAAGAAATTTGGAATTTTAAGTAAATTACTAATTTTAATATAACAACATTATTTATTTAATCAAATAATATTTTTATTTTTATTCTCTAAATTAAATGATAACAAATGACTTCAACTTCAAATTTTAATATAATACCATTATTATTATTTATGTAATTATAAATATATTTTATTATTATTGTATTTGTTTAAGTTAAAATTAATTAGTTGAAATTAGATAGTATTATTATTTTTTATTTTTTTTAAGTAAAAAGGGGTGGAACCTATTATATTAACATAAAGATCATACAGTAACGGTTGATGATACCAGTTGTCCCGCCTAAACAGGAAACCAGAACAGCTGGATATCCTGTACCAAGTGTCACACTGTTATCAAAATAAACATGTAAATGCCCTGCCCGAAGGAAACCAGGGCTATTATACTAAAAGGTTTCAAAAAGTGTGCTATAGCCAGATGTAAAGAAACTGAGCAAGCTAACTGAACTAGAACTAGATACAGAACAACAGAGATACCCCTAACCGGAAGCTTCATTGAACCGTTTGCCTGTGCGCTTCCTCTCGCTCTTCTGCTGTCACCAGCATGCTGGAAGCGAGTACGTCTACGCACACGTCGGACATTGCCTCTGCGGAAGATTCTTGGAGTGGGCTGCAAAAAGCATGTCCAGCCTTTGGTCAATCCTGGCGAGGCGAAAAACTTGGTCATCCATTAGACTCCTGAGCTCAAAGATGAGTGGGAGGTGCCATAATTCGGAGAAGGATGGTTGTTCCAGCCCACCGCTGACGTCAGGTGCTTGTTGCCTGGAGTCCATCGCTGCTTTGGTCGAAAGCCCTGGTGGCATCGCCGTCCCTGTGGTGCCGTCGAGAGGAGTTTCCTCCTCCACGAGGCAGGTTGGGAAGAGGTCCTCCGCGCTGTTGGCGTTGAAGTTCTGCAGGGTGTCCCCGGGCGGAGGCTTGTTTTCCTTCTCGAATTCAATTGAGGGGTGGCTCTGCATGGCTTCCTCCAAACTGATTTCCTCTACGTACGCCATGGGAGGCGTCCGTGGTCTTCTTCTGTGTCGGGTGGATTCTATGGCAAGTGCCCTTTCGAATTTCCTGTGTCACTGGCGTTGGGACTCAACCCTGTACCAAGCGGCCCCTTTGCGCGATTTCCCTCTCAGCCTTGGCATGGTGGAGACCCTGGAAGGGACCCGGGTTCCTGTCGGGTTGGCTTCTCTTCCCCAGAGCTTCAGCGGGGCCCTGAGTTTTGCTCGGAAGGGGTATGCTGCGGGTGCGCAGGTGGTGTGAACACTGCGAGGAGCCAGTGTTTCTCAGCGCGATTCCTCCCTATGATAATGCGCAATACTATCATGACCACCATCGCCATTAAGGCTTGGTGTTGGGTGCTCTGCAGACTGGTACAATTCCCTCGCGCGAGAGGGCTCATCATATGGAGGTGGTTGGTGCGAGCCATGGCTAATTAATGGCGGAAGGGCGCTCGTCGGTTGATGCATTAATAGTGCGTCCCGGCGGCAGCCCGCGTGTCCTCTGATGTCCTCGTGGCACCCCATCCGAGGGAAATTAGATAGTATTATTATTTATGTAATTATAAATATATTTTATTATTATTGTACTTGTTTAAGTTAAAATTAATTAGTTGAAATTAGATAGGTTTCACATTCTCTTGATTAGAAATTAAAAGTTGTGTATTATATGAATAGGAATAATATGCTAAAACTTCAATTTACACTTATGACTTTGTCAATAGTTATTAACACCTAGATTTTTCCAAATCTAGGTTAATTACTTCTCTTTTGTTTTTAGGCTATAAGTAATCTCTTCTTTTGAAACTGTAAGAAACGGTAGGGTGAGGCAAGGAGATGGAGAAAGTAGGTTGCAGGTTTCATGGAGCAAGGGGATTTTCAAATTTTTTAGGCGGGAATCTTTGGAGGAGCGTAGGGATGGATGTTACAACTGGTCCAACTGCTAGATTAGAAGGCGCGGGAGTGGTTTCTAGCTAGTTTTTTTCCCATTTGTTTTATCTGACCTTTTTAGCGGTTTTACTCCCTCCATTTTCTTGTTAGTTTTTGGGGATCTATCAGACATTATTATGATCTGACAGGCTTCTGATCTTCGTTGATTGCCACTGTCTTTTCAAAGATTTTCACTACAGGCTACCCTGGCCTAAGTCCTTGTGAGAATGCCACATCACTCACCTTAAAGTTAATTATTTGTCCCATTTGTATGTTGT
Organism: Picea sitchensis; assembly: GCA_010110895.2. Classification (NCBI taxonomy): domain Eukaryota; kingdom Viridiplantae; phylum Streptophyta; class Pinopsida; order Pinales; family Pinaceae; genus Picea; species Picea sitchensis. The sequence goes on along the minus strand of SNQJ01S0077645.1, from coordinate 13,599 downwards.
GTTAAGGTTTAGAGCTTAGTTTTAATGATTGGTGATGCCGGCTATCTCTTGGGAGATGAAGCAGGGGATCCTTTGGATCACCCTAGCTTCATTTATACGGTGGAGATGTGTAAAAACTGAGGGATTAACTCTTACATAATTGCGCCTTCATCAGTTCCACCAACCTTTTGTTCGTCTATTATTCCTTCACTATGCATTGTTCCAGCAAACATTTCCAAGTCAGTTCACGCTGCACTCCGGTCTGTAAGGAAGCTCTGTGTGTTTCTGGAGGGTGCACAAATGGAGCGGAGGAAGTTGGTCTAGCTTTGAAGGTAGGTGCTCTCCGGAACTCTGCAAAAGTGTCTTTTGTTACTTTTGAAGGGACAAGGAGTCGGGTTAGGTGTTCTATTGAGGAACCTAAGAGAGTAGTTGTGGGGAAGCGCCCTTCTTCGAAGCATATTACGAACGTGTGGAAGCCCAAGAGAACGAAGCGTTCTCTGGTCTTGGGGTTGGAAATAGGGCTTGAGGACTTGTGCTCACTTGCAATGTGTGCGCTTGTTGGTAGGCTTGCCTATCGCCATTACTGTAAAAGCACAGCAGTAAAGTGGATGAAGACCACATGGGAACCCATTCTGGATTACTCTCCAGAGCTACTCATGCTACCGAGGGGGTGGTTCGGTTTTGTTTTCAAATCTCTAGAAGATTCCACCAGGCTTTAGGAAATTTTATGGGTTTTTGAAGGCGGTAGTCTTATGCTCAAGCGATGGAGGCTCAAATTCGACCTGGCCACTGAATATTTTAGCTTTAGGCACCTGTGGGTGTTGTTACTAGGTCTGCCTTTACATGTGTGGAATCATAGAGCCTTGGAGGCTATTGGGAATGTATTGGGACACTTCATAAAGACTGATGAAGAGGCTCTGCACTCGGGTGATAGATGTATGGCGAAAATTCTTGTTGAGATTGATGTTCATGGAGGGCTTTTGGATTCACTTCAGATAGACTGGTGTGGCATGGTAATATCATAGAGGTTGGACTACCTCGGGGTTCCTTTTCATTGCTCACGCTGTCGATAGACGGGTCACTTAAAAAAGGATTGTCGTCTCCCTTTTGGTGTATATTCCGAAGAGACTCCTTCTGATGACTCAGTTACTAATGGCTATTCAACGGAGGTGGAGACTTTGGAGCAGCTTAACTATCTGGGTGCTCGGGATATGGAAAAATCTCCACCTGCAACTTCTACTTTTGTGGGTAAGTTACGTCATTACGTTCCCTCACTATACTGTTCTTTGTCTGATTGGGAAAGAGATCATCTCGATTCCTATTTTTCAGTGTTAACAAATGAAAATGGGGTGTCTGTTAATTCTGAGCTATGGGACATTGAGCCCATGGGTAACCTTGTTTTCACTAAGACGAGGAATTCTCCACTAGTTTCAAAAGTTATGGAGTGTTCGGCTCACAACCCACTAGTTGAGTCTCAACAAAAAGTCACTTTTTGATCAACCAAATTGTTTGTTACCAGAAGACTCTCCTCTGCCTCCGGGATATGGGGAGCCTGCATTAAGTGATCATTCTCTGCATAAGCTTCTTTATGATCTTGTTCCTACCTTTAGGGAGTTAAATAGTCCGATTAATATCCCCATTTTTTAAGAAGAACTGAGGTGGCAGCTGGGGAACCTGGCACTTTGGAACCTGTTACAACAGTTTCTGAGGCCTCGATTGACAAGCCACTTGCTTGGTCTCGGGGATTGGGGCTTGAACTATCTCCTGTAAAAACTAGAAGCGCTCATAAAAGAGCAGGGTCTACCCAATCCAACCCTTTTACTTCTACTCCTTCCACTATTGACCTTAGGGCGCTTAAAGGCATAAAATCCCTAGCCAAGGCCAAGTCATGATTATTCTCTCCTTGAATATTAGAGGGGTAGGAGGTCCCCTTAAACTGGCCTCTATGCATAGGCTCCTCTCAAAGGTTTCACCCCATATCATTTTTCTTCAAGAGACTTTGACAAGCGATGTGAAGGCAAAGGATTTTATGTTTGTACTAAGGTCGGATTGGTTGACTTGTGTTGTTAGTTCTATTGGGAATTCAGGTGGCCTGCTTGTATCTTGGGATCCCCGTTTTTTTTTCTTTCTCCCCGGTCCTTACTTGTGGCAGAATTCTCTTGACAGGTTCAAGTTATGTTGATAAGAGGAGTCTTACTCTACTGAATTTCTATGGTCCTTACACGGATCGTAAGACCTTATGGAAAAAATGTGTGGATAAAGGACTTCTGTTACACAATGATTTAATACTGGTTGGGGATTTAAATTTTTCTTTAAATGCAGAAGAGATCTAGGGCACTGTTGTTGTTATAGATCCATTGGTTACTTTTTTTAAGGATTTATTTGCTAATACTCCTCTGGTGGATGTGGCTCCGACGGAACTGGTTTCGACGTGGCAAAATAGAAGGATGGGGGAATTGTTGTAGGTGAATCCCCCTGCGGACAAGTGGATTCCCTCTTGGCCTCTAGACTCCTAAGGCCAAGACAGAAAAGTGCTTAACATGGACACTGACTTCCTTTTAGATCCAATCAAGCTAATAAATGAAAGAGAAGGAGAAAGATATGTACCTTATTAGTGACGTTTGTCCTCGCAAAGTCCAGGCTGAGCTTCGATCCTGAGCTCCCCGATAGGTTTTGTAAAACAAACAAAGGTACAAAAGACTTCCTACTCTACTGAGATTAGCTCAAACATAGATCCATCTACTGTAGACAAACTCATATGGAACAAGCATAAGTTTGAAAGAAACAGGCCAAGCATTGATTATTAATGAGAACAAGTAAAAGTACTTACAATCCTTTGAATGAAGGTGCAACAGCTTCCTCCAATTCTCCTTGTCCAACCCCTTTGCTCAATTAATCTCCATTGATTGCTTTGATGATATCTCACTCATGATATCATAAGTTTGATGTAATTCTCAATTTCCATCCCCCTTTCACCATGAGGAGGTCTCCTTATATAACCTTGGAGAGGCCCAACCACTTGAGAGATCTTTGGGATAAGTTGAGGATTCCTCTCCTTCAGTTGAGGATCTTCCCTAAGATCATGCCTTGACCATCTATTCGAATCCAACCACCTTCAGGAATTGAGGGATTATTCCCTGATTTGTCTCAACAAACCCAAAACTTGCTCAAAAAAGGGTAGCGCTCCCCCAAAAGGGTGCACAGGATGCTCAAACACTCCCCTAAAGAGTCTCAGGGAGTGCTAGCACTCCTTGACAATGGGCTCCTCTCCAAAATCCATTTTTTAGTGGTTCTTTCGGTGGAAAAAGGTTTGTACTCCCTGTCAAGTGATCTCTCTTCTTCAAAACTAGCCTTTGAGGTGTCTTAAGTGTCTTTATGATGTCGTTAGAGGCACGACATAGACAAGATGGCAGTATGATGTTTGTGACACTTGCAACACTTATAGTTAAGATGCGACACTTGCAGACAAGATGCGACGCTTACAACACTCATAATGACGACACTTGCGACACTATCGAAGTGAGTAATTTTGAGGTGTAACAGATTGCCCCCCAAAGTACGAAGTTAGAAGACGATGATGACTAAAGTACTTTGTAGACTTTTTTGAGCAAGGGTATGAATGCAGAGAAACTGGAAAAAGTTGCACACAACCATCAAACAAATATTATGACATGTTTCAAACCCAAGGCAAGCATACCTGTGCTTGAGTGATAAAGACTTTTTTAGGTATGGCCACCATAAAATACACTACGGATCCATAATTATATTGACAAAATGGTATAGCCACTGAAGATACAATGTGGATCTATACTCCTATGACCTGAACTGATCGTAGCCACGAAGAATACACATTGGATCTATGAGATGACAAGACATAGCCATGACAAATACAAAGTGGATCTATGTAACAGTATATGTGCCATAGTTCAAAAGAACTCCTTCGCAACCTGGGCAAAGTATACATAAGAGTGAAAAAATCAACCCATGGTCTTCTTACTGATCCCGATGTAGTATGAATCTAACCATGTGAATAAATGTCTTGATGTCGAACATGGCAGAAATCACTTGATTACCGGTCAATGATGTAAACCGTTAACAAGCGTGAGGGAAATCACCATTGATGTCAATGATTCCCAAGGTACTCTAGTACATTCCGACGAATGTGAATAGATGAGATGAAGTTGAACATCTGTGGAATCATCCGATCAGAGGTCAATGATGTAAACCCATTGTCGAACATGATGAGGTCTGCCATTGAGGCATGCAGGTCCCAAGGTACTAACTGGTTTCTAAGTCTAGTTCCTAGATAATGTGTTGAAGTCGACAGGAATAGACTCGTCGAAGGAGGGCCTTAATGTATCCCCCATCAACGACACAAAACTGACACAAATATGTAATTGGTAGATCAAATGAACATGGACTGACACAGGTATTGAAACAAGATATTTGTGATGGTTGACTCTCGAAGCAGATACTTCCCTTGAACAGTGAGGCACAATAGTAGAAACGTGACATGGACCAAAACTTGATGATATAGTGGATGTTGTAACTTTCGTCAGGTGACCCAAAGGAATAACAGAAACTTAGAGGATTGGCTCAGTGCAGAGGTTCAGCGGATTAAAATGTGTGCAAAGACAAAGTGTCATGTTCAAGGGCGACCGTAAGAGTTACTGGTAGTGTTCTCAAAAAAACTGCTTGGCTTGCTTCTTTCAATTTTTCCCCCATCCAGATAGACGAGTACCTCTTTTTAATTTAACGAGCTCGAGGAGGGTAACACATGCTCGATATGACTCACCTTCAGTAAGTCCCTCTTCCTTTATTTAACGAACTGGAAGAAGTAAGGGTTCGGTCCCATATGGGCCCTTCAATGTATGATTGTTTAACGAATCCAGAGAAGGTAAACTTGATGATTTTTCATATTTAGAGAGTCTGAAAAGAACTTAAAGACGAATCCAATGTTGTCCTTTTTTGTAATGTTAGTCTTGTGAGGCCGAAAAAGTGATAAAAGTTTGCCCGGTTGCATTCTCATGTATTTACGAGCACGAGAAAGAACAAAAACTAAGCTTGGTATGCCCCCAGCTTGAAAGCTAGTGGCTTAACTCCAGAATGATCATCAAAGGCTGGAGACATGCCCTCCAAGCTTCAATTCATTCACCAACTTTGAGTTTGTCACCAATTTCTCTACTAGATGGAGAAAAAGGATAAGGGTGGATGAAATGAAGGTTCAAAAGAGGTGATTGTTTCATTTTTTTAACGATCTCGACACAGGAAAAGAACTATGCTCAGGGCTCCGGGTTCAATCCCCAGATTTATGTTTAATTTTTTAACGAGCTTGCTATAGAGAGGAAAACTATGCTCAAAGCTTTTGTTTCATTTTTTAACGAACTTGATACAGAGAAGAGAAACTATGCTCGTGACCTCTATTTCATTTTTTAATGAGCTTGCCACAGAAGAGAGAAACTATGCTCGTGGACTCTTCTTGATCATGGCTTCCAAGAAAATAATGCTCTGGAAGAACACCGTGTTAAGGGACAAAACTCGATCATGGCTTCCAAGAGATCTTCACTGGATGGAAGAAAATCACTCTGTAAGGAACACATGTCGAGGGTCGTGACAAGGGTAAGGAGAGCAGGGTCCAATAGCCCTATTGAAGAGATCACCATGTCAACTAGCGGATCCAAATCATCGGAAGTCGAAGGCATGGGAGATGATGGAAGATCAACATCAGGAGGGGAGATAGAGTGTATATCTTCCCGAATTTCTTCACAAGGGGGAAGAAAAGAGGATCGATGATGGTTATCATCCCGAGGTAGCTCGTCAATGCTCAACATTTCCATAATAAATTCATTTGAGGGAAAAATTGGGGAAATGTAGTCGATCCCAGACGACAAGGAACTTAACCGTGATGGCATCGAGTAACTGTTGGGTGCCAATAGATGTTGTTCATCCGATGAGGGAGAAGCGGATTGGATAGAAACGTATGATGTTTCGGCTCGACCAAGTGGCATGGTGTCACCTAGTGCATCGAATTCCAACGGACTAGGTATGATCCAAGGGTCAGATGATTCCAAAGATTGATAAGCCACGATCGAAATCATATCGACGATGGCAATATGATGTGTAGTCGGTGGAAGTGGTGTAGGGAAGGTACCCATAAGGTTAGAATCTTTCAGCAAGCCAACACCAATGCTTTCATACGTGATCTTATGGTCTCCCAAGAAAGGAATGTTGTTGGTAGCGAGAGCACGGGCATCGGTCGTGCAGAAATCTAACTGATCAACAATGACAATTATGCCCTGATGAGGAAATTGTACACATTGAAACACCGACGAGGCAATGGCAGTCATAGCATAAAACCAACTTCTTCCAAGTAACAAGTTGTAATCGAGGGGAGCATCGACCACCTCGACATCAACAGTGACAGTTTTGCCACCCAATTGGACGGGCAGGGACTATAAAAGCCCATGGGGATGAAAACCTCACCCATCGAATGCGCGTAACATCGTTGGGGATTTGTTAAGTGCGGGTGATTTTAAACTTTTCCAACATGCTAAAGACATGACACAAGTTGAGGCTCCCTCATCCAGAATAGTTCGATGGATTTATTGACTGTGAACAACAACATCAACTTGGAAAGCAAGTTGGTGGAAGAGGTGAGACGTATAATTGTCCAGGTTAAACATGATATGGTTGGACGACTCAAGATCAACAGCGCCAATAGCAGCCAAGAGCGTTCTACGTTGACTAGGGCAATGTTGTAGAACTTCTAACGCAGACATAACACACGGTGCTTGAGCCAAATCTTCAACAATGTTGTAGTTTTGGGCGGCACGTGAACTAGGATTAAAGGTAGATTTGTGGATAGTGCTCTTAGGAGGGCGTAAGATAGAGTCGAACGTAGGTTTCTCAATCCGAAGTGGTCCAGATGGAAGATTAACCGATGGAGGACTAACGGAGGATGGTGATGGATCTGGTAAAGTACCGGTACCATTAGTGACTTTTCCTTTGTCAGGGTTAACCGGTGTGTCATATGTCTTAGAGAAAGTGGTCAAATTAATCCCATTAAACATATAAATATGTGCACTCGTTGAGGCCTCATCATGAGGATGGCTAGAACTGCCCCAGGGAGAAGGGGTTTGAGAAACCATGGATTGTTGTTGTGGAAAAGGCTGAGTAAGCACAACGGGTTGTGAATTTCCCTGGAAAAGTTTGGCCACTTCATTGCGATGTGGACAGTCTCAAGTGTAGTGATCGTCACCACAAATGATACACGGGAATTTCAGTTTTCGTTGTGGTTGCTTTTCGGTAGCAGGTGTTTGAGCTTGATTTTTTGGTTGTTCATTATTATTAGTATTTTTTGATTTATTTTTTGCCTTCTTCTTACCTCCGGATTGTTGTGAAGGGGCATATTGAACTACATTCACCTCAAAAATCTGAGTTTGAGGGGAGGTAGAGGAGAGTGTGGTCGACTGGGAAGTAGATTGAGTTTTGACGGAACCGATAACACCGTCTGCATGAGATGAGGAGGACAGTTTGGATGGATCGACATTAGCTCGAGCAACATTCAGAAGCAAATCATACAAAGTACCAGATTGTGAATAAACCAAGTCTAAGTACTGAGCCCGAGCAATGGTTTCTTCCTCGGTAACTGTGCCACCCATAGCGACATCACGAACAATCGGGGGTAAAAGTGATTTTGTAAACCACTACGCCAATAATATGTCAGGAATGATTACTTTGATCATCCTTCGTCATAGTCTCCACTCATGAATATGGTTAGAGATATGCACAGAGTCAGTTTCACGAAGGGAGGTCAAGAGTTCAGTACCCGTCTCGTAGCGAATAAGTAGTCGAAAGTGCGTGAGGAAAGACATGGCAAAGGAGTTGAAATCATGAAAAGAAGCACGTGGTAGTTCAATATACCACTTTGCTGCGGAGCTCGTAATTGTTCGTTGGAAAAGATGCAAACGTATAGAATCATCCATGAGGGAGTTTGATGAACACCACAAATGGAAGATCATCACATGGTTATTTGGATCTTCTCTATATTTTCCGTCAAATTTTGGAATATCAGAAGGAAGCTTAGCTGGAATAACTGGCCAAACCGGTGAATGAAAAATAGGATCATTGGTTAACCGAGACAAGTTTGGGAGATCCAGAGTCGCAAGGAAAGGTAACTGTCAGTTAATTTGTGGATGATACTGGTGTGGCATAGGAACTCCAGTAGGACCATAAACTGGGTTAGGTGGATAATTGTAACCAGTTGATCCTCCTACATATGGTTGTTGCTAGCCAGGATAAGAAGGATTCGATGATGGCTGAGAAACATTTGCATAACTTGGTGGGTTTTGAGTATTATATGTCGAGTGATTTGCTTGCCCATGAGGAGGATAAACATGTTGCCCTTGAGGAGGGTAAGAAGTCGATCCTGGAGGCGGATACACATTAGGGGGAGGATAAGCATTAGACCCTTGGGGAGGATAAGGTTGTTGTCCTTGAGGACTCCAGGTTGTGTTCGAGATGCCCGGATAAGGTTGTCCATAAGATGGTCCAGAAGGAACATGATTTGATACTCCTCCTTGTGGGTTATGATATGAATGCCCCCCAACGTGGGGTTGGGTAAATGTGTCTTCCGAAGATACTCCCCAAGATTGTGAAGGGTTTCCAACAAACAAAGGTTGCCCCCCTGCCAGCGGTAGATTAACGACCGGGGTATGACTGGAAAAGGGAGGTTGCCCTCCAGGAGGAACATGAAAAGGGGGTTGTCCCCCGGGAGGAGTAGGCCCACCATAGAATGGTGGTTTCCCTACAATTAGTTGTATTTGGTTGGCAAGGGTTTGCATTCTTTGGTGCAAAGATGTCCCAACAAGATCGTGCGGAACATGTGGAGTTGTAGAGTGAAAGTTTGTAAAAGTAGGGGTAGGGATCAAAGTGCGTTGGGAATGAGTAGAGGTGATGAGTCCAGCATTAGGATGGACTTGTGCTGACGTAACAGTAGGGTTAATGACCTGATCGATGGGGTGATTCATAGTTTGACCGGATGGTCCTGTTTCACCAGGAGGGTCATGAGGATGAAAGGGTTGTCGAATAGATTCAAAATGCTCATAAAGATCGCGTCCTGATGAAGTTCTCCATACAGAATGAGCAAGTGTGGGATTTGTATCTACTGCAGTGGTAGGACGAACAGGAGTCCTATACTCATCACCAAAGGTTGGTTCTGTGGATCCCATATATGTTTCAGTAAAAGCTCTCTCCGGTAACTGTGGGACCTCTTCGTCTATGACGTTCCCAAGGGAGTCTAAACGAAGAAAAAGTGGTTCGAGAGGGGTTACCGACACAGATGTAGTGCGAGGAGTGGGATTCTCAACCGTAACCAAAGCATCTTCTTGATTGTCTAACGGAGGAGTAACAACACTCCCAGCGTCAGATTGATTTTCTACCTCTCCATGGTAGTTGTCTTCTGGAGGGTTAGGAGGTAAGGGTTGGTAGCCTTTCGGAGGCAACCCTTGCATCCTACGTGATCGACGGAGACCTTTATCGTCTATAGGCTCAATTTTGGAGAATAACAATACACATTGAAAACCTAGGGCCAACTAACAAAAAGAAACAACATACGCTAATAAAATCTAGAAATCAAAACCAAGAAAACAAGACTTCTCTCGATGATCATACTAGTTGGTGATGAAATCAAACATCGTGTGACCAAGTCAAGAAGGGGCTAGGATTTGGTGGAATAGTTACAATGACAAACTGCTTAATGGACTTTCACCTTGGTGCAAGCTTCCACGCAGTAATTGTGGATTTACCTTCCAAGGAGCCCGAATGAGTTTGATCGATGTCTGTTCCAGGTACAATGAGACTTCCCTTCATTGTCACCTCGTGTAAGTACCTAAGGATTATGGCAACTAAGGACTCCAACTCGCAGTCATCCCCTGGGTGGGTACAGTCGACAGTCCGATCCGAACGTATGGGCAGGATAAGAAGTCCGAAATCAACTCGAGAGGCTCCCACATATAATCGTGGGTATACCCTCAAGTGACCCCCAATATACGATCCGACCACTACAAACAGTTAAACCACGGAGGGATAATCTCCATAATTCACTCGAATGCGACCTTGTGCGTAACCCCTGTGTGAGAGGGGGATCCCAGAAAGCCTATGCGACAATTGGATTTGACTCTCCCTATCTCAAGATGCTAATGTTTGTTTTGAAAAAAATTGGAGAGTTGTACTCACAGCCTAATCCAAAGCGTTAATCCTAGTCTAATGTTGGTGGAAGATCCTAAAAACAAAAATGTTCTAGATAAATTTTAATTAGCGATGATTTTACGGCTATTCTTTACTCAAAGGGTGTATGACAATGAAACTGATGGTATGATGACTCAATTCCCAAAATTGCACAAGAAAATGATAAGTAATCGTTTCTTTCCATGAATTCCTATTTAAGGGAAGGAGAAAAGTTGTTTTCACTATCAAACACTAATATGCAATGTCCTCGATCAATTTGTTTCTCACTCAAATCCAATGTAAAGCTAAAAAAATTCAGAAATGCCTTCTAACATCCAAACCAATCACAAAAATATGTCCTTTTGCTTATATGTGAATGATAATCAGATGTAAGACTTCTAATGTCAATCAAACTTCAGGATTAAACAATTAGAAGCAAACCTCACACAAACAAAAAATACACTCTCGTTATGAATAAACAAGAAAGACAAAGGAAACCAAATTCACAAACAAGAACCAAAAAAAAACCTCAAACAAAAGAGAAATGCTGGAAAATTGACCTCAAAGATCAAATGAAAAGGTTCACAAACCTTTGGATTTCCTCACAAAAACTTCCACTCAGTCAGATAAAGGAGAAGAAAAAAGCAAGTTACTGTAGGTCAACAAAGACAAAGAGTGACTTCAAGGCAAGGAAATAAAATGTCAAAATCCCAAACAAAAGAAGATGAATTCTCAGAAATAAGGTGTTGAAAGCCAATGACAAAGATGGACTGAGAGTATGAGACCCTGAGCAAATGCAAAAAGCAAAAAACTAAACTCAGAAATTGAAAACCCTAGAGGATTTTCACTAAAAATTGGGTAGCGCTCTGGTGTAAGGGGTACCAGAGCGCTCCAACACTCTGTGTAAGACCACCAGGGAGTGTTGGCACTCTGATAACAAGGGCAGGGGAGCGCTCTGCTGCAAAAGCTCAAAAAAATGCCCAGAAACTCAAAAATCAAGGAAATTCAGTCAATCAAGGTGATCATGATGACATAAAGAGGCAATCAAACAAATCTAAGAATAAAAAAGACAATATGGAGAAGGTCAAAACAATGGGCAAAGGGCCAAAACAAGATCTGAGAGAGGAAACAAAAATCAGAGTCACTCCCTAGTGGAGTCGCCAATTTCTATTGTAGGTGAATCCCCCTGCGGACAAGTGGATTCCCTCTTGGCCTCTAGACTTCTAAGGCCAAGACAGAAAAGTGCTTAACATGGACACTGACTTCCTTTTAGATCTAATCAAGCTAATAAATGTAGAGAAGGAGAAAGATATGTACCTTATTAGCGACGTTTGTTGTAACACACCCACTACAGAATTTAATATTTTTCGGCCTTTTCTTCTTTTCTCCGAGGAATAGAATTTCCTCGAGTCCCTACGGAACCTGATACAGATCCTGTCATCCCTTATCCACACTCATCTGATCGGTGGTTATGGCCACATGCCTTATCGGAGGGTACTCATCGACTTTCGCGATACGGGAAATCGCGATACAGGTATTTCCTTATTCATTTCGGGGTTTCATCCATCGAAATTTCACGGCTAGCTAATTACAAGGAAAACTGACCCTTGAGAGTCCCGGGCAATGGAAAGCCGAAACACCAAAACCATGTGTGCGAATCCATTTCGGGACTTCGCTTATCGGGATTTCGCAAGTCGGGAGTTCGGGGGATGCGATGACAGAAGGTCTCACATCGGGGTCTTCCGGGAGCCGAACTCCGAATTACTAACTCTAAACATACTTCCCTGTTTCGGAATTTCCGCCATCGGGAATTTGGGATATGCGACGATAGGAGGTCTCGCACTTAGGTTTCCCAGGAGCCGAAACTCTGAAACCTTAACATATGTATAGTTGTATATATGTGTCGCTCAGTCCATTCTGGGAATTTGCACACTAGGTTTTCGAGACTGGTGAGCATAAGAAAACTTACCATCAGGTATCCCGAGTGCCGAAACACCGACGCACCAAATACCGTCTGGGTTAATCCATTTCGGGACTTCGCAAGTCGAGAGTTCGGGAGATGCGAGTACAAAGGAATACGCCCTTGAGCATTTCGATTTCCGAAGTGTCGAAGTCTCGTAACCTATCTGCGTATTATTCTTGCAGGACTTCACCCATCGGGATTTTGGGACTGACGTGTACAAGAAGACTGACCCTTGGGTTTCCCGATTGCCAAAACACTGAAACACCAAGGCTTACCCACGCTAGACCCTTTTCCGGATCTCATACTTCGGGATTTCGCGATGGGTAATGACAAGAAGTCTCACTCCTAGGTTTTCCCGGGAGCCGGAACACCGAAAACGCATATCTATTCCGTCCTATTATCATTTCGGGATTTCGCGATGTACGCAGACAGGAGATCTCACGCCTAGACCTTCCGGGAGCCGAAACTCCAAAATACCGACTCCTAAACCTACTCATCTATTTCAGGGTTTCTCCCATCGAAATTTCACAGACCGAAGATTCGGGTCTTGCGAGTATAAAGGGACTTGCACTTAGGTATCTTGGGTACTGAAATGCCGAACTATCCTATCTCATCCACTCCTTAAACTATTTCAGGGTTTCGGTTATCGGGGTTTCGCGACTCGCGATGATCAAGGTTCTTCACCTTTGTCTTCCCGGGTACCGAAACACTTACCGGTAGCCACGTGTCCTATAAATGGATGGTCCAGATACTCCCACGAACCCTAGGGATCTACGGTCCCGATTTCTTCGCTACTTACGAAGATAAAAGGAAAGGGGGTTGAGGCATTAACGCCCTCGTTTCTTCCTCCAATCTAACGGTCGCGACTGACCTCAGATCTTCCAACAGGATCTCGTCCATCAATTGATACTTATCCACACGTTGCCATTTCGGGATTTCGCGGGTCGGGGTTTCGGGACTCGCAAGTACAAGAAAACTTGCACCTAGATACTCCGGGTGTCGAAACTCCGAAACTCTTAATTTACCCCCACGCTAATAATTTGGGGTTTCGCAAGTCTGGGTTTCGGGACTTGCAAGTGCAAGGGGACTCGCCCTTGTGTATTCCGGGTACCAAAATGCCAAAATGTTGAGGTCTACGAGGACCATTCTCCCTCGTGCAAGATTTTAAGACTTAAACTATAACATCCTCCTTCGGGTCCTCGGGTAATTTACACCAGGTTTTGAAGACTAGACTGGAAGGTCTTCTCGAAGGTAAGGGAGTGGTCTTGAAAGGGTGCCTTCAAGGGGAAATCTATCCAAGGCATCAGGTAGGACAAACACAGGAACAAATCTCCCGAGAGCAGACTTGAAAATCTGTATTAGTTCATCATATATATATATATATATATATATATATATTTATAAACATAAGCCATACGTGGTCTTTCCAA
>SNQJ01S0077644.1:0-30891 GCA_010110895.2 Picea sitchensis | reverse complement strand
CAAAACACTATCCCCACGCCCATTTCCATTCACGACCGAGAGAGCAGCCAAAATAGTCATAACACTATCCCCACGAGCAAGAGTGGAGAGGCATTGCAGAGATGGAGGGCATTGAGGATACTAAAGGAATTGAGACACAAAGAGCACCCGAGAATAAGGGCATTGCAGAGAATGAGGGCATTGCAGAGGATGAGGGCATTCGAGACTGAGGCCATCCAAGACTGAGGCTATCTGAGACTGAGGGCATCCGAGACTAAGGGCATTGAGACAGTCAAGGGTCATCCAAGACTGAGGGAAAGTACATGTAAGACAATTGAGGGCCATTCCATACCAAGACTGAGACTCTAATGGTATGTGCTTTCAGATACTTACCAATTATTGATTCCCATGGGTAAAATAAATAAACAAAATGTATTGTTTTTTGTTATTGAATTTTTGTGTCATGTATTTTTGTAAATAGGATCCATAATTCTTGTGTGAAGGTGTACCATTAATCATAGTGAAGGCTACCCATAGACCTCAAAATTTGCAATTTATTCAATGGACACTTCACTATATGCATCATAAATAGGACCTCCATAATGTATCCAACAATCTGGCTTCCTATCATGATAAAAAATATGAAAGGTGATGTTGATAACTTCATTCCCTAGGGTTCCATTATCTACATCAAATGGAGAGATACATGCCTTTACCACTTCATCATCATTTGAGGGTTTGTCTTCAAAATTACTCCTCTCAAGATCATAACAAGGAAGACCATCAAATTCAAAAGTTTGATAAGGTGCAAAGCTTACCAAACCCTCAACCTCATGGGGAGGAGAAATAGATGCATGGGGGTTCTCATCTTTAAGGTCTTCACCAAGATCTTCCATGGGAAAACACAATGTTTCTTCAACAATTCTTTCTTCATGTGCTTGATATTCAATTGAGGTGTGAGAAGAGTCTTCATCCTTGTGTTATTTAAGTGGAGGTGAAACTATATATTCCATGGCTTTATCGTCAAGGGGAGATTGAGGATTTTCTTCAACCATATTTTCTTTGTTTATCACACGATACATTTTATTTATCCTTTCAATAATGAACATCCATTTCTCAGGATAATTAGGGCTCCATTTCTTGCAAAATGTCTCAACAAAACCTGCAAAAGATGATATTTATCCTCTACCAAGATGTTCAAACCATTCCCTTGAACTCCTTTTAAAAATATCAACAAAAAAAATTATCACAACATTTTCATGAATAATGCCAATACTTAAAATGAATTCCATTAAAGTTAAGATGTTTAGTATGATTGAATCATCATGTCCACCAAAATTTGGAATTGACCTCCAATATACACTTGGGTGCTCATGAGGGAACTTTGCGATATTTGAGAACTCAATAGGAGCACACAAATCAGTGAACCATGGGCGACATTCCATTTTGTTTTTCACTTCTTGGTCTTCAATATAAGGCTAAAAAATATGCAATGGATAATGATCATACCTCATACCAATACCAAAAGTGGAGTTTCCAAGATGAGCTTCTTCAAAAATCTTTCAATATTAATGGATGTTCTCACCTCTACACCCAACAAAGTATTCAAAATATGTAAGGAACAAGGGATTTGTCCCTTCATGGAGTCACCATGTGATAAATATATGTTCAATACAACACTTACAAAAGTGTCATGAAGCATAGTCTTCAAAATTTCCAGGAGAAGGGAATTTATCCTTCTAAATAGTGCCAAAATGTTACCTAAACAATTGTACTTATTGATAAAATACCAAATCCACAAGGCACAACCCAAGAGGGAACTTTCAAGATGGTCACAATGTCACCTAATAAACATATCCTGTTCACGTTAAGTCGACTCTTCTCTTACTCAAGGGGAGAACCCATAATAGGATTACTAAATCTAAGAAATGAGGAACAAGGTGAACTGAGAGTATATTTAGAAAAGCAATGTTTTTGATGTTTTAGGATAGAAAAGAGGTGATGGAAGGAATTAGATATAAATTCCAAATCCAACAAGGGAAATAGAGTGAATATGAATCAAAGGGGCTTATGGGGCCAAGAAGAACACCCCTTTTCAAAATTGGTCTATTTCATCTAAAGATTATGAAAAAGAGACTAAAACCCAAGGGGAAGAATAATCTCTTATCTAATCAATATTAACAATTAAGACCAAGTCCCTACAATAATGGGTCCTTATGGGAGAAACCTTCACCAACAAGATCAACTATAGCTTCACAAACGTACTCAATACCCTTGCTAGGATTCCTAAAATGGATAGACCAAGAAATGCATCAAATAGAGGAGAGGAGTTACCCGAACTAATAAAGGAATAAGGAGAGGAGTTACCCCAAAATTTGTTCCTTCCAAGTGGCATATTTTACCCTTCAATGGATTGATCTTGGTTGTTTGTATAAGAATTGAGCATTCACAATAAAGTTTTATGCACCAAATAGAAAACAAGATAGAAGAGCTTTAAGAATTGACATCGACTTCCATAAAGACAGAACCTTTATACATCCATATGCTCCAATAAAGATATGTCAATTAATCTCCAAGGAGTGGAAGCTCCAAAAATACAATGATGACTACAAATGAGGAATGGATACTCATACAGAGTCTATCACAACTCCCTTTACAATAGAATAATAATATCTCATGTGAAATCCTTAGATTTATCCTAGGGAGGAGTGAAGAATTATTTCATCCAAATAACTAATATTTTTTGTAAAATAAATAGGTGGTCAAGCCACATGTACAATAATCCAATCAAAATAGGCCCAAGAGAGTTGGATGCCTCCATCAAAGAGGAAATAAGATGATTGAAATGTGCAACATGTAGCCTCCAAAATCCTCCAAGTGGATATATCCACAAGCAACTCCTCAAAGTAGGCAATGAAAACCTCTTAGTTATCCTCCAAGGTGGACACGTAGCTCCCCAAAGTGAAAAATACCAACAAGTAATGAGTAGAATCCCTCAAGAGTGAAAGAATCCCCTAAATTAAGATCCAATGGTCACATGTGAGGTATCCAATGTGTAACCTCCTTCTCCAATCATGTCAATCATATAATCAAGTCAACAGAAGTCCAAGAAGATCCATATGTGCTAAATATAATCCCCAATGGCTACGTAATGCATCATCCAAGGAGTTCATCCATCAAACTATGTGACACATGCCTCCAAATACACAAATAAGTTTACCACTCCAATATTTGTGATGTGGCATGGTATGATAGGTCCACGTGCATGAAGAATATCCCCAAACTACCTATGTCATTCTAACCAATGCCTTGAGAGTTGTAATATTTCATCAAGAGTTGTGAATGAACTCAGGAGTTGTGAAGATACCTTGGGAGTTGTGAAAATTACAAATGTCATAATGAAGCCCATTCAATGTCCATTCACCATTAATCCGACCATGTAATCATGGCCTTTGAATAAGGACTTGTCACATTTGTCCTTCTTGGATGGAGTGAGTCAAGGTAATTAAAAAATTTGTCCTCTTTTGGATTGAGTGAGTCAAGGTAATCATGTGGTAATCATGTACCCTACGGAATTGAGGCTATTATATCCTTGAATGACAAATTTAGTTTCTATTTCAAGATTGGGCATGGAAGAGGTACTGGAAATTGAGCAAAGCTTCATGCTCTATTGTCAACCATTGAGGTTGGCACTGGAGAATATTTCTTAATGTTCATGTGTATATGGAAGTATAAATGGTGGTTGAGTGGCTTAATTGGTCTTACAGGATGAAAAGAAATACATTTCCCCATGTATTGGCAAGGTTAAAAATTTCCCCATGTACCATTTCAAAGCTTAACCTTTCAAGGATGTTTGGAATTTGACCAACATTGTTTCAAAGTCATTATATTATTGGAACTCTAGTTGGATTCACATAAAATCTAATTATATTCTTCATCATCGTCACCTTTCACTGAAAAGTCAAAGAGTTGAAGCATAAAACTAACTTGGACCTCTACCATGTTGATGACTAGTGTATGGAAAAAAAAAACTTTTGACCTTGGTTTTCTCGTTGGGTTATATATAATACTCATAGAAATATTAGTATTAATTACTTTCCCTTCCATTAGAACCCTACTAACTCCTAGTATGATCAATATGTTGATGATTGTAGCTATGTGAGACATTATCCATGTTACAAACCTGTGAGATGTGGATGATTGAAACTATGTGAGTCTTTGTCCATCTTACTAACCTGAGAGAAATCCCCTAAGAAGGGTATGCGATTCCTACTTGAGATAGAGCTGGAACGTAGAGATGACCTCCTCCATTCAAAGAGTTGAGAAGAACTACAAATGATTATCTAGTGGGAAAGGTGATCTATTGAGTTAGACATGCCTATGGCTGAGCACAAGTTGAACGTGTGAAATCCCAAAGTGTTGCGTGCATCTTCATGTGAACATAAATGAAGATGATGTATTAGCCTCCTCTGAGAATAAGATTTGAGAAGAAACTCCAGATGAATCTCCTGTGTGAGGCAGTGAGAAAGAATATCTATAGAGTGGACATGCCTGTGGACGAGCACATGTGAATGTGTGAAGATCTGGTTCTTTTGTGTAATGTTGTGAGACATATATATGAACATACCTATGGATATGCCCCTAGTGTATGAGCACTAGTGGGTGTATCAGATCCCTTGCTATATTGTTCAAGATTCAGACCTGCATGTAACCCTAATTGTAATGTAAAGGGTACATGTTGGCCCCACCTTAATGTGATTAGTAATTAATGTAAAATATAATTAATTTGGTTAATATTAATTATATTATAGTCTAGTGAGGTCGGCCCTATTGTGCCAATAAACACTTATGTTGAGAGGTTCAGGTTAGTATAAGTAAAGGTAAATTTTTCTTTGAGAAAACATATATTTCATGTGAGTTTGGAAATTTTAGCAAGTACATCTACTTGGGAAAAGGTGCACACCTCTCTTGGGCGCTAGTATTCTAGGTTTTAAGCACCCTCTTGTGTGCTAGGTATTATTGGTGGTGAAGTTATTTCTCTTGAAGAATATAGCAAGGGATTTGGTTGGGTTTTTTTCCCTTGTTGAGCAGGGTTTCCCAGGATACTTCTTGTGTTCTTGTGATCTTGGTTTCTGCAACATTATTGTTTATGGTTAAGACAAATGATAAAATAGAATGAAATTCATGATTAACCTAGATTATTGAAAAATCAACATGGTTTCAGATCATAGGTATTGAAAGAACCCATTGCACAAGCAACCACCAAGTCTCCTCTCACCTTTTACAAAACCGTACAACCCTTCTAGGGTTTCCAGAAAAATTTGTATGACCCTCCTTTCTGAAGTGTTTCAACCATTAATTCTTGAATGTTGGGGATCATTTTGGCACCGGAGAGTACGACCTCCTCCATCTCACCTCCAAATATTATCAAAGTGAAATTCCAAGCATTTTGAAATTTTGTCCCTAGGGTTTCTAGGGTTTCGTTAATTTCTGTAGAAATTTCAAAATTAGGGTTTATGCAACTCATTGAAGGAGCTCTTCAGCTTACTAGTTTTCTCCTATCTTTCAAAGGATTATTTTTTGGATTCATAAGTCCAACAAAACCTAAAAGTACTAGCCTATCCTAGACGTTAGGTTTTCTATCCCAGTTGACAAAGGGTTGTGAAGAATCTAAAATTACGATGAACAAAAATATGATGGAAGTTAAGATTGATGAATCAAGCAACTTCAAGTTTCTGGAAGAAAAAACTTCAAAGGAAGACTTATTGTGGGTAATACAAAAAGGTGTCACTATGGCATACCTCCTTCATGAAGATGTCAAGAGGACAAATATTAGACAAGATCCATTGGAGAAATCATATCAACACACTGAGGTATGCACTTGTATATTTATTATTTGTATCATTTTCATGAGGGTAATTGCAGAACAAAGGAACATTTTGTTGAATTCTTGGATCCAGAGGGATCTCAGTGCATTCAAAGGAACAACACACTAGAAGTGAAGAATCCATGTTTGATTGTTGAAATTTCCATTCCTCTAACCTATGTTTCTAAAAAAATTCTACATTACAAGTAGGTGTTGTAGTTGTGACACCAATCCTTAAATTGTTTTGATTCTAGAGATGTACCCATTATTCTCCTTTAGGATATATTCTTGTTTTGGTTCCTCTTGTTTTCATATTCTAGACAGGTTAATAATAAAGGAAGATACTCATCCTTTAGAGGGAGTCACTTGACTCAGAGGAAGACAAATCTATTTGAGAAAGAGGAAGAATAGAACCATCATTGAGACAACCAATTAAATAATGCATGATCTGAATCCTTCTATGATTCCATGGGCATAAGCATGCATAACAAAATATATGTTCAGGACAAGAGTCTTCATTAGACTTTGAAAAAAAAAAAAAAACATAACTCCTAAAGAAACCTTCATCGGAGGGAAGCCTGAGATTGAAAACTTCAGGATATTTGAGTGCCCAGTGTATTTTCATGAACCGAAAGAGAAGAATTACAAGTTGGATCCTTCAGGAAGAAAGGATACATTTATGGGATAAAACAGTTAATATTCGAAGACATTCCAGATCTACATCCTCGGTTAGAGAAAGATTGAGACAAGCTTAGATGGTGTCCTTGAAGAAGAGATGTCCTTTCAAAGATCCAAAGAATCTTAGATGGATATTGACATTGATACAATACCCTCTCCCCCTTCAACATTTCAGAGGGAGACAGACATTATTCTAGCTAATCCAGTTGCTCTAGTTGATATGTTCAAAGATATTGCAATAGGGCTTAAAATACCTACCTAGACTCACTCTGCAAGAGGCAGAGAAACATACAAGCCTCTCAAGGCACATCCCGAGAAAGAAAAAGAGATTTTTGAGATATCCTTTAGTCATGAGCCACCTCATTGATGATGAGCCTCCTTGTCTTAGAGAGGAAAAAAGAGAACATGTATGGAAAGATTCCATAACAAAAGAATACCAGTATATCTTAAAGAATGATGCATAAGGGAAGTCTGCGGTAACTTCCAAGTGAATCTATAAGATCAAACATGAAGCTGATAGAAGTGTCCATAAATAAAAAATGAGATCTATAGCTAGAAGGTTCTCACAAAAAGAGGGATTTTTCTATGACGATACACTTGATTCAGTAAACTCGACATACTTCCATTTGTACTATTATCCATGATTTGGAAACTATATCATATAGATATATTCTTGATGAGTTTGGACTTTGGCAAGAGTGTTGTTGATCCAAACCTATATCATTACAATGTTGATGACGAGAGCCTGATTTTCATGACTTATTCAGAAAGCCTTGTTGTTGGATACAAGTAATCCTTGACTTCTGAATTAAATATGAAGAATATTAGAATGATGCACTACTTCTTGAGACAAGAAGTATGACATAGGACCAATGATATTTTCCTGAGTTAATAAAAATATACAGTGAAAATATTAAAGAATTTCAAGTATGAAAGAATGAAAAATCCATCGTGATCGATTGATGATGATTTAGATGAGACTGATCCACAATTGATTGGATCACTAATGTATCTGGTTAACACCATAATTGATTCATTTCCATGCAATGAATTTTCTTAGTCATTTCATGAGTCAACCGAGATAGACTCACTAGACAACAACAAAACATGTATTAATATATATCTGAGGCACAGTTGGATATGGCTTGAGACATGCCTTTAGTGTGAACTTGAGTTTGTAGGATATGCCGATTCAGATTGAGAAGAAAGTACAATAAACTGGAAGAGAACATTCGGTTGATGTTCTACCATGAAATTTTTCATGGTTTCCTAATGCAGTAGGAAACAAAAAAATTTGGCCTTGAGTGCGCCAGAGATAGGTGAGTGTGTGAAGCAATGTGGCTTCACAAGTTTTTGACATATTTAATTGACCATGAGATGGATCCTATGATGATGACCAAGAGCCATGTATAAATCTCCTTGAGAACCCAGTTTTTTCTGATGAATCGAAACATGACAAGATGAAATATCCTTATATCATAGATATGATGCAGAGAAAAAATTGTACACATGCAGTAACTTCCTACATATGAGCAGATTGCAAACATATTCACCAAACTAACTTGGTGAAGAATGCCTCCCTAGTTCAAAGGGATTATTGATGACTCCATTCAATACAAAATTCAAAATACATATGTGTGAGACTTGGCATGATAAATAATGCCTCCCTAGATGAGAGGGAGTGTTGATGATTCCAACAATGTGAGACATTCTCCAGCCTACAAACCTATGAGATGTGGATCATTGCATCTATATGAGTCTTTCTCTAGCTTAAAACCCTGAGAGAAATCCCCTAAGAAGGGTACGTGGTTACTACCTGAGACAGAGCTGGAACGTAGATATGACCTCCTCCATTCATACAGTTGAGAAGAAATGCAGATGATTATCCAGTGGGAAAGACGATATGTTGAGTTAGACGTGTCTGTGGTTGAGCACAAGGTGAACGTGTGAAATCCCAAAGTGCTAGGTGCATCGTCATGTGAACAGAAATGAAGATGATGTATTATCCTCCTCTGAGCAGTAGAGTTGATGAGAAACTCCAGATGAATCTCTTGTGTGAGGCAGTGGGAGATACGATCTGTAGAGTGGACGTGTTTGTGGATGAGCATAAGTGAACGTGTGAATATCTGGTTCTTCTGTGTAATGCAGTGAGACAGAGATATGGATATCCATATGGATGTACCCCTAGTGGATGAGCATTATTGGGTGTATCAGATCCCTTTCTATATTGTTCAAGAGTTAGACCTTACTGTAACCCTAATTGTAATGTAAAGGGTACAGGTCGGTCCCACCTTAATGTGATTAGTAATTAATGTAAAAGATAATTAATCTGTTTAATATTAATTATATTATAAGATAGTGATGTCATCCCTGTTGTGCCAATAGATGCTTATGTTGAGAGGTTTAGGTTAGTATAATTAAAGGTAAATTTCCCTTTGAGAAAACATATCTTTCATGTGAGTTTGGATATTTCAGAAAGTACATCTACTTGGGAAAATGTGCACACCTCTCTTGGGAACTAGTCTTCTATGGTTTGATCACCCTCTTGTGTGCTAGTTCTTATCGGTGGTGAAGGTATTTCTGTTGAAGAATATAGAAAAGGATTTGGCTGGGTTTTCTTCCCTTGTTGAGAAGGGTTTCCCAGGATACTTCTTGTGTTCTTTTGCATGGTTTTTCTTCTTGTGATCTTGGTTGCTACAACATTATTGTTTATGGTTAAGACAAATGCTAAAATGGAACGAAATTCAAGATTAACCTATCTTATTGAAAAATCAGCACAATCCTCCATACTACAAAGGTCTCACATTCAACAAGATTGGGTCTTTACAATTGAACCAAATGTTGGCTTGAGAAATAGACTAGGGTCCACTTAAGTGTTCAACGTAGGCATTGTAGTCTAGTATTGACATATCAATCCCTTGTTACAAGGAAGGTATCACCCGAGACCTCTTTCCAAAACCTTAGGATAACGCGATGACATGTAATATAACATAGTGTGCCATTGAAACTACTTCAACAAACATTCCATTATTCCAACCTTCGATTATCCTATATTTTAAGGACATGACTAATTAAAACCCTGGAAGGGTCATTCTTTGCCATATAATATATATCTAATAACAAATAAACATCATCCATGTCAAATAGACATAGAAGCTCAATTTTAAATATTATTACCCCTCCATTAAACTCCAACAAAACTAGATACATGGCTCCAAAACTAGTCACAACTCAACAATATAATATACAAGACAAAAGAAGACATAGAAACTATCACCAACATGATCAAGAGACTCTAAAAAATCATTAATAGTGATGGAAAAAAACAACAAAATCACTTATCCCATTGTCAATAATTCGCACCCATGCCTTATCCTTTACAATTTTTTAGCCATAGATGGGTTACAAATCAATAACAACTCTCATATTTGTTACTTAACAATGTACTTTACTCTCAATTGCTTGCTCCCTTTTGACATGTATAGGCCACCTTTACCTTTCTACCATTTCTTCTCCTTGGATTGAGGAATAACATCCTCCACCTTAGCCACCTCGGTTCCCTCTTCCCTAGTTGTGACCTCCATTGGTATTACCAGTTTTATTAGGGTCCACTTAAGTGTTCAACATAGGCATTGTAGTCTAGTATTGGCATATTCATGTATTTGAAATAATATTCATATTTCCGATGAGGGTAGTCTTTTCGGTGAGTTAAAGTTCCACCTTTCTTGGAAATTTTCTTGTTCTTTTTGGTGAGTTAAAGTTACATGAGAAAATTTCCCAACATAGAAGTGGAATCCTATTTTTTTCATAGTTCCTATCAAGTTTGGGTCAATTTTTCACTGGAAAAAATAGATGATATGAGTGCCCCTTATCCCTAGTGTTACATCTTGATTGACTGACTTCTTATGTCATTAATGGTGTTATAGGATGTACAAGAAAACATGTATTTTTCATATCTATCTTCATTGAGTGAGGTAATTTTAGGTAGAATAGAGGAAAGTGAGACATCTAGTACGTCTAACAGGTGGAGATAAACTAGAGGTGAGAAGATCATAAAAAAATTCCATAGACGCATGGAGTTTTTTATTGCGAAAGGGGGATCATGTTCCTATGATCATGAGAGCATAGACAACATTGAGTTTCCCTTGAGGTATAAACATATAGTGAAACAATGGGTACCCAAGGATCTTCCTAGAATAAACATTGATTTTTGTGTAAACGAAAGGATATACTAGATTGCTCCATCGTAATTACATGGGTTGGGGATATTTTCCATGGATGGCATAAAGGTCTATTATGAAATATTAATTGAATTGATGGAGTATGTTGAACCCTATTATATCTACAAATATTGGATACGAATAGTCCAATATACAAAAATTATGTGAAGATATGGCTTGGCTGCAAATTATATACAGCTAAAAGACAATGATCAAAATAAAGGAGAAACTATCTATATTGAAGAATGGCCAAAAGGAATGGGGAATATTGCAGGGTTTATAAACAGTACACATCCTATAACCAAAAATAAGTGACCCAATTGCGTATTTGAGGGGCGTGAAGGAAACCATGTATTCGTATGTGCAATAAAATCAATAGCTGTAGGGGAAGAGTTATTGACTGATTACAATTTGAATCAAATAGATACATATGTTGCTATTATGGGGGTGATACGTATACTAATTTACCCAACCTGTAAGCAATGATTCTCATATTTTATGATTTTCATTATGTTCTTTACGGTGTTAATCCATTTGGAGAGCTTCAGTCTGTTTAGTACTCAGTGTGTCCTATTTTTGTTATCAACATTTGAATTTCTCATAAATTTGAATTTATTTCTCATGATAATGACCACGGTTCTAATTTTATTGTAATGTGGCAGGCTGATAATGGTAAATCAAAAGTGGCCTCAGAACAGGTAAATGAACAACAATTTTTTAATTGTATTTAATGTGCATTTTATTTCTGTGGAGATCAATTATTTTATTTTTTTACATAACTAAATTATCATTTATTTGTCGAATATGTAGTTGGTGGGACATTATGTTGATGATGTTTCACTTGGCAAAAGGGATTTGTATAAATCCCCTGACCCTATGGTTTTAATTAGAAAAAATATCAATAAAGAAAACAAGGAACTAGCTCACTTGTTAGCTATTCTAGATCAAACTCCTGAGGTCAAAGAAAGGATCAAATAAGTTATGACAAGGCTTAAGAAATATAAGGTAATAACCATAATTTCAAGTGATTTTATTTTTGTGTCATAATATCAATTATGAAAGCTTGATTTTTAACTTTTGCATTATCTAAACAAAAAAATGTGTTCTTTCTTATATAGAGATTTTTGGAACCTATTGACACCGACATGCATGGTGTCGGTGGTAGTGGTGTTGCATAGATGCCACAGGGTCCTCACGTAGGCCCTCATATAGCTACCAGGATGCAACTATTCAAATCTCCACCTTCTACACCATTAGGTGGGAGCCACGACACACACACTGAGGAAGCGACCACACAGGTAGGCTCTGGAGGTGGTGACAGAGATGAGGATGATGATTTGACAAACTATATGGTTTATTTTCCTAGATAAATATGTGTGACCAGCACAAGGACCCTTAAGGGAACCTTTATGGTTAGCAAGGAAGGGATTCCATTAAAAAAAGTTAAAGTCCCAGGTAATTTTTAAATTTTTTATTGTTTCATGTTCTCTATGTAGACAAATATAAATAATATAAATTATTATTTTTAAATTAATAATCATATAATCATAAGGAGTTGTTGATTTTTGGGCCCACCATATGGGAGAGGTGGAAATCCTAGAATTCCAACCTCAAAAAAAATTGATGGATTATCTCGAAATCCTTTTTGGTGTAGACACATTTAATAAGACCTTGGCCACCATCGCAACTGGCCAATATTTAAAATATACGTGAGAAACATATAGGAAGAACTTGAAACAAAATTATAGGTACAAGAATCCTCTGATTATTCTAGAGAGGGAGTGGAAGGCCCTCATTTAGGATGCAAAAGAGAAGAAATTGGCAGATGAAGGAAAACAACCCTCTGGTCCCAGAAGGTAAATTACAATTTCAATTGAATACCTTCAAATTTTTTTAGATGTAAATAAAATCGTGGTATATATCAACATACTTGAAACTTTTGATGATACGTTGACTGACACGTCAAAGGAAACAAAAGTAAGGCTTGTCAAATCTAGCCAACACAGGCTAGGGCAGGGCAGCTACTTGAAGTTGTAGTCACGAATTGTAAGTACCTAAATATCTTATTTGTATCGCCTTAAAACGTTTAGGTAATTGCATCGAATAACATTAAAAATACATATCTTATGTAAAGCAAGGTGAAAAATTTGGTATTGAAATCATGGAGGGAGGCCTCCATCTTGGTCACAAGTACGGCTATAAAGCAGTAGTTGAACACCGAAAAATCTTGGGGCAGATACCAAGAACCACTTTCCAGGATAAGGTAAATAAAATAAAATCCAATCCACATTAACCTTTATTATTAATATAATAAAGTCATGTTGGATATATATATATATATTGTAACTAGGGGAATGGATAGCAGCGACAGTATCGTACTCGCGTGACATGGGGTCGAATCTTGTCGATTTCCTTATAAACCCTAGGGAGAATTGCATAGCCCGCAAGCACGTCTTTGCATAAATTGGGGTGAGAATCAAACTTGAGACCTCATTTTTACATTTCCTTCCATTTACACGGCACATGCCAATCGATCTACACCTCTGTGGGCCAGTCATGTTGGATATTATTAATATTTACAACTTTGGTTTAATCATGGGAGAAGCATTGTCAACGAACACACTATTATTTTAGAGCAGTTCGTTGATAGTAGTTTGGAACCATAAGATGGTTCTTATCCCATTCAGTCCCAATTTTCCATGGGGGTGCAGCCCCACAATGGTGGTATGATCGCACTGGCACGTGACGGTAATATGGCTATGTTTTAATCATATACTTATTAATTTTGTAGTTATACATTTTGTACTTCTATTTTGTTTTATTTATACATTTATGATTGTCCTTATAAATTTTTTTGTCTCAATGGTAGAGAATGTTATACTTGAGGCTCATACAGTTGAAGAGGAGCACGCGGGGGAAACCATTCCAATAGTGTCGACCAATGCACTAGGTAAATAATGACATTGCAGGTGTTTTTTTTAATATTACTGAACTAGTTCAATAATATTTAAAAATTGGTCATTTAAATTTTGTAGGTGATGCCTCATCACAATGACCTCCATTACACTGTGATTAACCCACGACTAGGCATGCTCTACGCGAGAGGATGCAATCACAATCAAATTTTGAAGAGAACCCAGAGAACGAAGACATAGATATTGATGAAATGATTAAGAACTATAGAGCTAAGAAGAATATGTCGTCTAAAAGTACTAAATGATGATTTACATGAATATTTTAAAAACTATTTAATATAAAATCTATTTTCACCATATTCTGCTCACTCCAAATGGATCAAGGAAACATTTTATTTCATTGTAAACAGTTGTGAATACTGGTATGTATATATGTTTGTTTTTGTTGTAAATATTTCAATATATTTATATGTTGGGCATTGGGGAATTGAGAGTGATGTGAGGTGGGGGAGGGGCCATAATAGATTCTGCCTTCTCGTGTTTGGCCCTATTCAATAGAGAATAATTTATTAGAGTCGTTTAATCTTGGAGAAAACCTCCCTTGATCCAACAGAGCAACAACAAAGTCAATGTTGACTTTGTTGTTGCTACTTCAAATAAAGGGAGGTAGATTGATCAAATATTAGATGCATGGCTCCAATAAATTATTCTCAAAACCAAGAGGAGCTCATTCAAGTATGTTCTGACACTCTCATAAAAATGCATCTTAGAGTAAATAATTCACTACAAATATGACTTGTATTCATTTTTTAGATATTTATGGAGGTTGAATGATTTTGGCAAGTACTTTAAGATATTTCTTCATCAATTGAGGGAAGATCAAGACTAACAAAGGGCCATACAACTAAAGAGAAACATGTGGGGCCAACCATTCCAACTATATTGTCGACCAGTTCATTAGATTAGGTGTGATTGTTGCTTTCATCATAGTTTATATAGCCATCAATTCTAGTTATGTTTAATGTTTTATGAATTGTTATGTTTGATTGCTAAATTGAAAAATCACCATTTAGGTATGTATAATATTTTGATTATGTCCTCTAGATATTATGGATCTGTCAGTGTAGGTTTATGGTTAACCAATGGATAACTCTAACATGAATGTATGGATAAATTCTAACATGAATCTATGGCTTCGAACATGCCGCCAAAAATGGTAGTTTATTTCTATCATTTTCATGCCTTTTTAGCCTCTTAGAAGGGTTTTTAGAAGATCCCTCTATGAATTCCCTTCCTTTATGTCTCTTGATTGAGTTTTACCTTGAATTTTTCATATGTAATTTCAAAATGAAAACTAGGTATTGACTTATTGTTACCCTAACATGTCTCCCCTTAGTGATTTATGGAATTCCTCAATTTTTTCCTACAATCCATGACTGAACTAAATATTGGTTCCATCGCTTGACCATCCCTCTATCTCGATCCTTTAGTTCCTTGTATCTTAGAACTATTGCAATTATTCCCTAAACATTTCCTCAAACGTACACTTCAACCATTCAAACAAGTCAAGAACGAATCTTAAGAAAACAAACAAGCCAAGAACATGTCATTAATTCAATGTTGAGTTTGAGCAGTTCCACCATTTTCCATTGATTAACAATAGGCCTAGTGTTATTATTTGTAGATGGGGAAGGTTTCCATATTTGATAGAATGTANTTATATAGCCATCAATTCTAGTTATGTTTAATGTTTTATGAATTGTTATGTTTGATTGCTAAATTGAAAAATCACCATTTAGGTATGTATAATATTTTGATTATGTCCTCTAGATATTATGGATCTGTCAGTGTAGGTTTATGGTTAACCAATGGATAACTCTAACATGAATGTATGGATAAATTCTAACATGAATCTATGGCTTCGAACATGCCGCCAAAAATGGTAGTTTATTTCTATCATTTTCATGCCTTTTTAGCCTCTTAGAAGGGTTTTTAGAAGATCCCTCTATGAATTCCCTTCCTTTATGTCTCTTGATTGAGTTTTACCTTGAATTTTTCATATGTAATTTCAAAATGAAAACTAGGTATTGACTTATTGTTACCCTAACATGTCTCCCCTTAGTGATTTATGGAATTCCTCAATTTTTTCCTACAATCCATGACTGAACTAAATATTGGTTCCATCGCTTGACCATCCCTCTATCTCGATCCTTTAGTTCCTTGTATCTTAGAACTATTGCAATTATTCCCTAAACATTTCCTCAAACGTACACTTCAACCATTCAAACAAGTCAAGAACGAATCTTAAGAAAACAAACAAGCCAAGAACATGTCATTAATTCAATGTTGAGTTTGAGCAGTTCCACCATTTTCCATTGATTAACAATAGGCCTAGTGTTATTATTTGTAGATGGGGAAGGTTTCCATATTTGATAGAATGTAACTTATTAGATAGACATTGCTCAATAATGTATTTACATGAGATAGGGTACTATTTGAAAAATCTATATTACTCCTTAGGATGTAGTGCCTTCATTATTAAAAAAATCATAGAGTTTGTTTTTTTGTCGAGACATTGGGCATGTGACTGTATTGATAATTTACTAATTAAATAATTTTCTATTTCATTTTCTTCCTATTCGAAGGTCACAAAGGTCCTTACATGTGTTCTAAATCACCTTTATTTTGATTTTGAGTTAGAAAAAGTCATGGCTAAAATTTAACTTAATGCTTATTAGGTACCCACATTCTTATAGAATTCACATATAATGTTATCAAGCCCCAATAGATATTTTTCATCATCCATTTCCATCAAATTATATGTATTCCATGCAATTGTTTTCCTAATTACACATCCTCTCATGCTCAATTTATAGGTTACATGGTATAATGTTGAGGCACATAGGCATGGACATCTTATTCTCTTCACTCATCCTTTCTTCTCTCTCCCCCCTTCTTCACTCTCTCTCTCTCTCTCTCTCTCTCTCTCTTTAACCCCCCACTCTATCTCCCTCTCTCTCCCTCTAACATGTTGAAACTATATTTCTCTATATGGCCATATCTATGTCTTCCTCTTTGTCCCTCTCACACTCTTAGACGTTCCAGCCTCTCTCCCATTCTATCCTTCTCTCCCTTTATCTCTCTCCCCCCTTTTCTCACTCTTTTTTTCTCTCTCCTCTTCTCTCTTTCCGCCTTAAAAGGTCATTTCAACTCAGGTGTACTAAAATATCATGATGTCTGGGCCTCCAAACAGTTCATTGCAATCTCACTATCTCTCTGCCTCCAAACGATTCTCCTTTACACAACAAACAATTTTTCTCCTTTGGTACAAGATGGAAGCTAATTAGTATGGATATATATCTCAATTAGAATAACATGGTTATAACATCTCCTCTCTTTAGTGAAAGACTCAATATAACCATCATAAAATAGAGAATAACTTAGGTCAAAGGGAGTGAGTTTTTGGGTTATGATGGGGTTGCAAAAATTAGAGCTTCCACCAAAACAATATTAAGATAAAAAACACTTTCATTAACATCCTTCTTGTATAAAAAGGTATCGATATGTATTGAATTAGATAATTATAAGTGTGAACCATTATTTAGCAAACTATCTTTGGGGGAAACCAAAAATTAATTAGATCCATCATTTTGAACTTTAGGCATCTTCTTGCTTCCTTCTGGGAATCAAATGCCATCCAAATGGTAGGTTCCTAAGGGATCATCGTTTCTTAGTTCTTGGATTTATCATTGGATATGTTCCTTGGTGGTTTATATAAGTCCCTAGATGTGTCTAGGGCCCCTGTATGTGTTCTAGGGAATCCCTGCTCAGTGCTTGGATTGATACTTAGATGTGTTCCTTGGTGGTTGATATAATACCCTAGATGTGTTCTAGGGACCCTCGATGTGGTCCAGGGAACCCTCGCCTAATGCATGGGTTGATCCTTGGTATTATACCTTGGTGGATAAGACCCTATATGTATTCTAGGGCCCCTAGATGTGTTATGGGGAACCCTGGTCTTTGACCAAGTAGATCTTGGTGTAATACCAAGATGTGTTGATGTGTGATCCTCTTCCTCTCTCAAGGGATGGTACATGAGACCTAGGAGTGCCTATGAATATGGACATGACCAGATTGTTGATGGACCCCCTTATGCAGTGATGATAAAGTTTATAGGTTATTATGAGATTCATGTGGACATGTTTTTCCATTATGGAACTCCCTTTGACTTTGTATTAAAAGGTACCCCCTTGTTGTTTTATGTGATTGGGGTTTTATTTATGTGATTAGTTATTTATATGTGTTTAGGGTTTTTATAATTAATATTAATATTAATTGACATTTTAATTAATATTTATATTAATTAAATGTCAATATTTAATTATAGTTTTAAATTGACCTAACCCCTCTCCCTAACTACAAATAAGACCCTACCCTCTAGCATTATATTACACTCACACTCACTCACTCCTCAGTCTCCTATTTGTTGTGGCTACCTCAGTTGTTCTCTCTTGATGATGGTGTGACCTCCTTTTTGGACTATCTTTTCAGATCTGAGTTTTGTTTTTTTGGTGCAACCTCTCCATTTGATGTAACCGTTTTAGATATGAGTTTTGTTTGTTGGTGCAACCTCTCTAGTTGATGTAACAGTTTTAGATATGAGTTTTATTGGTGCATCCTCTCCATTTGATGTAACGGTTTCAGATCTAAGTTTGTTGGTGTAGCCTCCCCATTTGGTGTAACAGTTTTAGATCTGAGTTTTATTTGTTGTAGTTGTCTTGTGATGGTCTAAACCTTGGAAAAAATGTTCCTAAGTCCTTATGACAGAGATCAAACCCTAGAGGTTTGATCCATGAACCTAAAACTATTTATGAGCATATTATAAAAAATTTCATCCACACATGTGACATGTACATCTTTTTTAGATCAAGAGGTAATCTTGAGGTTTGTCTTTTCACTCAGATTTTTTTTTAATACTCCGAATTTAATTTAGATTTGTTTTTTTTTTCTCATATATGTTGATCTTGTGAACAAAAAAATAAAAAGGCATTATTTGTTTCTATTTTTCCCTAATTCTAACAATTTTCCTATGACTTTGACCAAGGGCACACTACTCTAGGAAGCCTCCTCACACCTTCTTGTGACCATTCTTATTTATATTATTAGCCTATACCAAACATCACTAAACAACACAATGTCTGACATCATACTAAGCTCTCTATTATTAATCTCTTGTTATGGAAACTACGTGATATGGCACTCAAAGCATAACTCGTATATATAGCTTATTGAAATCACTATGAAGCTTCTGTATGATTAGAGTGGTATCATTATTAGGAAGATACAATATGAAGATTAAGACTAATTGTCTTATTACCTATGTTATACCAATATTATTGAGGCAATGACATCAATGAATATGGGAAAGGTGATTGCATTATTTCTCTAATAAGTTTCCATTACAGGTTACCAATCATATTGCTTTCCCATATTCACGCCTATTCAACAGTATAACTACTACTTTAACCAGTCTAATTTGGAAATAGAGGTTATACAACCATTGCATGAATTATTTCCATTTAATTGATACTCATATGAACTAATAGCATGGACTAGTAATACATGTATAGCCTTATTTACTCCTATTGTGTGATGTATGTACCCTATGAGTGCAATGAATATGGAATAAAGGGGCATTCACATTACCACATATAGGTGAATGGCAATAATTTTACATCATATGTGTACAAATCTCCTTGTATCTCATATGTAGAAACACAAGTAAATCTTAGGAATCACTTCTATTACCATAAGTTGATAGGTATGAATATGGTATGATCACAACAGTATGGGTTCCATCTTCTTGAATAGGGATAGATCATTTCTTTGGTGGACGTAGCCCATATTGGGTGAACCATGTATATATGTGTCTCTATTATATTGTGTATCTCTTGTTTTTTATTTCTACCTTTGTTTTATATTATTGCTATGCTATCCTCTTTTTTATAACAATAAACACCAAACCATAAAGGTAAACAATAAGCTCATTAAGAGATCAGGGAGAAGTGGTGGATAAAAAGTACCTAGTAGTGCAGGTCACCATTACATTAGGGGTTGGTCACTAGGAAAATAACTCCCCAAAACCACCTCTGTGTGCACATGTGCAATGTTACTAAAGTCTAGTGAAGCTTAGTTACATGTATACGTTCCCCAGAAATGATTTTATAATGATCATCATTATGAAACTACTTACAAGATTACATCAATCCACTAGACAACATTAAAACACATTCTAACATATCCCTCATCTATAGATGAAAAAACCCAATGCATGCATCAATATGGGTCTTTAAGTTTTGAAGCTAGTCATATGAATGCTTCTCCTGGTGCTATAAGGTTTGGAAGTTTCCCCAGTGACCTTAATATAGATCTAAATAAACCCATTTTAGGTCACATCACAATGGAAAAGGGAATCTAGTAGCAGATTCAGGCTCACTCAAAAATTGAGGAAGGAAGTACTAACATATATCAATAAACTATATCCATGCTTGATTTTTCCCTTTCAATCTTCCAAGAATAGACTGGCTCTTCTTATGTAGAAAAAATATTCATGTCTTCTAAAGGACTTGAGGAGTAATCCACTAGAATTTCTTCATCCATCAATCTATCCACATAATTTCCTTATTCCATACAATATATGCAAGAAGTATACTTCTTTCACACACACAGAGAGGAAAAATCCATAATTTTTTTATGTTGAAATAAAAATGGTAAAATTACACTCATAAAGTGCACTATGACATGAAAGAAAAAATTAACAAGAATAGATTTTGATATTCTTCCAATATAATTGAATGACTTTGAAATTTAATATCTCAAAATAAGTTGTCCCCAAAAATATTACATCATAAGAAAAAAAATACTAGATAGGTCTTACATTTTGAAAGTTTCACCCTGAAAGCCATAATAAAACTATCCATTGCAACGTCTTGATATAAAAAAAAAATAAAGTAGCATAATTGTTCAAAACAAATAAGGAAATTAAGTCCATTATCCAAAATGGATAGAGATCATTTAAATAAATATATGGAGACAGGGGGTAGGGATTTTCCCCTTCCCTTTACTCTACCATGTTGATGGTAGTATGCTATATCTCCAAAGATATTTTTGACAGGGCATCGCCTAAGTTGTTTTTCTCCTTATAGATGTGATAATAATATATATGAGAGAATATTCCCTCCAACAACTTTATTTGGTTATAAATTGGATGGAAACAAATATTTTGTATTCTATGGTTCCCCAACACCTAATCTATAGCCAAATTTGAGTAAGAAACAACATATAATTAATCAATATTTATTCTACTGTAATTCTAATCAATGTTTCAAGTTCTTTCATTTTATCCCAATTGTTAGTGCCTCCACACAAAGTAGCCTCAAAAGAAACTTTTCTTGAATAAAGAAAACTAAGTGCACCTATAGCCTTACATGTATTCGGGTTGCTTTAACAGGCCCTATCAAAAAATCCCCATGCTTTTGTTTTGTTGATATCAAGTGTGCTTATATTAATGACATCTTATTAAAGCTACATGATTATGTGTCCATGGACTCATGGAGAAGGGAATCATTGGCACTATTCCTTGAAGATGATTACAATGGAGCAAACTACTTGTTGAATTGACTCATACTGTCGATTCATTTCAATTTGTATCTTACTTGCCTAGACATTTCATGCACGCTTTCCCTAAATGGTCCGAGGGGTAAAAAATCCAAACCAACACTCAAAACGGTATGCCATCAATTGCAAAAAATGAGTTTCATTGGGGCCATCATCCTTGAGTAGCCACTGAGGTTGAATATGTGAGATATTGTTATTTAACACCGGGATCCAAATTTGTTGCTTTAACACATGTGGAAATGACCTCATCCATTGTTGTTTCTTATGCACATTTGCATGTCCAAGGACTCATGGATAAGGGTGCTATTGGAAACAATCACATGGAGATGAATCTAATGGAGCATACTGCTTATTGAACCAACTCACAATTCTTTAGTTGTTTTGAGTTGTATCTTATTTACTTGGATAATTCAAGGACACTTTCCCTAAATGGTCCCAACGGAAAAAATGCAACACATGACTAGGAAAATCATGATATTAGTTGCAATAAGTGAGTTTCATTGGGTACATCATCCCAAGTAGTCATCGAGGTTGAATATGATAGATCTCATGATTTGATCCCTAGATCCAAATCAAGTTCTTTAATAAAGGTGCAAACAAGCTCATCCAAAATATTATATTATTCATGCTTGTATGGTTAAGGAATTATGGAGAAGGGTGTCATTAACATTGTCCTATGAATATGAATACAATGAAGCAAACTTCTCATATAAATGACTCATGGTTCTTGAGTTGTTTCAAGTTGTAGGTTGCTTATGTGGACAATTTAGGGGCACTTTCCCTAGATGGTCCCATGGAAAAAGAAATGAAAAGCGCAACTTGGAACAACATACCATTAGTTTTAGCTAGAGAGTTTCATTGTAACCATTTTCCTTGTGAGCTCATTGAGGTTTGGGACAAGAGACCTTGTGATTGAAAATTGACATTTTTATTTTTTTAAATACCTAGATGACATCAGGATTGCGACGTATGGTAACGTCACTCCCACGACACATACGTCAGAGATATATAGATGGCCATCAATTGAGCGATGTTACCATACGTCAGAATTACGATGTATGGTAACATCGCTCCCATGGAACATACGTCAAAGAAATAGTTGATCGTCAATTGAGGGACGTTACCATACGTCGGTATTATGACGTATGGTAACGTCGCTCCCATAGCGTCCACATAGTGGAGAGCGATGAAATGGGATGTTGAAATTATGATGTCTCTAATGTCGCTATAGCGATGACTATAAGGGGTTTGGATAGTCAAATCCGAGATGACACGTGTCCGCATGAAACATTGCAATAGAGACAATAACTATGGCATCGGAAAAGCAAAGTCATGTGAAACAAAATTTGAGGGGTTCATTGTTTATCGTTGTCCTGAAAATATAAAGTGGCAATTGTGTCGAACTTGTCGTCAAAATTTGACCCAAATGTACTAGTGACATAGAAATACCTATACATGGCAAGACCTATACCATGACCTAGACCTATACGATGACCATGGCATAGAAAATGACATAGAGCTAGAGCTATACCATGACCTAGATCACGACATAGACCTAGATCTAGATCTAGACCATGAACATGAACATAACCATGACCTAGAGATTGACCTAGACCATTACCTAGACCCCCTAGCTCCATATAAACCTATGAATGACCTATATTCGACCCTTAACCCCATCCACACATGAATCCTAGTTGATCTAATCATTTCTCAATGCTTCAAAACACTTTCAATCCTAAGCCCTTAGTTTATAGTTGTCCCCAAAACAATATACATATTTATTAATAAATGTGTTTGGTATTCAATAAATTTTATATCCATTGCATTAATATCACACATGTTCTCTCTTGAATTGAAATCCTTGAGGTTGGGCACTCATCCCTGCCCAGCAAGAATGCATGCGCATTCCTAGAACGCACATGCACTTTAGTGTGCAGACGTTGAAGGAATGCATGCACATTCTTGTTGGGAAGTTTTATAAGACAAGCACACTCATGAACCTCATCTATCTCAAAACATCAAATTAGACTGACATCTGCATGCAAAAATAACAATAAAAATCATGTTTTTTTTATTTTTGTCTTGTTGTTTAATTCATAAGCAATTTTGTGTTATTCCAAGACAATTGTGGGAAGAATTGGAAGACAAATTTGTCCAATTGGAATTGTTATTGTTAGTTGTGTATTGTGTAATATCAAGAATTTTTTTTTGAATTGGAATTTGAAGTGTTAGTTGTGTATTCTTGTGTAACACCAAGAAAAATTTGTCCAATTGGAATTGGAATTGTTAGTTGTGTCTTATTGTGTAATGCTAAGATAAATTTGTCCAATAAAAATTGGAATTGATAGTTGTGTATTTTTGTGTAATACAGAGACAAATTTGTCCACTTGGAATTGGAATTTTTAGTTGTGTCTTCTTGTGTAATACCAATACAAATTTGTTGTGGTGTGCTTGGAAGAAAATTTTTCTCTTTAAATATGGGGAACCGATGGAATCAAGATAGAGAGTCCTCAAGGAAAGAAGTACCCATTGAAAAGGTAGATGAAGAAAGATAAAAGGAAAGGTTACATATGTCAAATTGTAGGATTTCAAAAGAGGGAAATCCAATTTATAGAGGAATAGATTCCATTGGTTTTTCTCCTCCATCACCACAAGAAAGTGCATAAGTTTAGTAGAGAGAAATCCAATTCATATTTATATTGTACCTACAGTAAGTATCTCATCAACACAAGTTGTTGTGGATGACCATAGGATGGAGGATTTTATTGGAGATGATTATATAATGGATGAAATTATAGAGGCAAATACTGCACATTATTCTGGTGAAGAAGTTCCTATGGTGAAACCTCCTATTGGACAATTAGGTGTTCCAGAAACTAGTCATGGGAATGTCCACTTTCCTCCTAGAATTGATCCACCAATTATTCAAGGGGAAAGAAATGTAATGTTTTTAACTCCATAACAGGGAGGTAAAGAGTGCCATAATATAGGTTCATCATCTCTACCTATATTGAGTAGTGTGTGACGAATAACTCCTAAACACACTCAGGTGGATGAAAGTGGTCTAGTATCTCCGAACTATTCATTATCACTCTTATTAAAATCTATAAGTTTGACTGTTGTTAGAATAATTTTAGGCATTAAAATAGTCAAAAGTTTAGAAACAAGTCATCCTATTTTTAGAAACCTTGTGGATTCTTTTCAAAAAATTGGTAATAAATATCATTCTAAATATCGTAATGCATCCTGACGTGTATTTTCACAATCAATTGTTATCAACATCACAAGAAAACATCATTTTCTCCAACAAACCTCTCATCTCAAGAAATGAAATATCAAAACCCTTAGAAATTATTCTACAAGTAGAGATAGCCTCGACATAGGTGGCCCAACATATTTGTGGGCCTTCACTGGTAGGATATCTCAGTCTAACATGAATTTAATTGGAGCAGTTAAGGGACTCGTACAATATTTCTGGCATGAGAACGTTAGGCCTTAACTTGGGCCAAGGATATTTCCATAAATGCAATCCTTGGTATGTTCGAATAAAATCAATTCGTAAAACATGTTGTTGTAAATATCGCATTGAGTATGGTTATTATTATCACATGCACACACATATAATTCCATGTATTGCATAACACCCTTGTGTAGGAATGCCCAGTTATATTTTTGTCGTTGTCATCTAGAGATTTTATTCAAAACATTTTGTGTGCAAGGATAGAGGGTTTTACATTTTATCAAAAAAAATTCTTAGATGGGACATGTCCTAGGTGTTGTGGAATGTAATTACTGAGCAAGTGCATCCATGTAAGTGATGAGTATGAATTGGGGAGGAAGGAGGTTTCCTTGCAAATATTTAAATATGTTGCATATGATATTGATGGAGGGAAGGAAAGAAAA
This sequence comes from Picea sitchensis, assembly GCA_010110895.2. Taxonomy (NCBI): domain Eukaryota; kingdom Viridiplantae; phylum Streptophyta; class Pinopsida; order Pinales; family Pinaceae; genus Picea; species Picea sitchensis. The sequence continues at coordinate 5,650 of SNQJ01S0077644.1, read as the reverse complement.
CAAATAAAATTCGTGACTTCCCAGGTACAAGTATGTGACTTCATGAAGGATTTTGTAAAAAATACATGACAATATGTTTAGCATGTCCATGTGGCTTGATGGTAGGATGAGCATTTTAGAATATGAAAATATACATTTCCCATTGGTATTGTCTTATCGGTGGTTTATTTTGCTAAGAACTATACCCTTCAACTAAAAAATAAGATTCAAATACAATATTATCACTCAAAGTAGGTGAACATCATGGTCCATATCACATACAAGCATGGACTGGATAGTAAGGAAGAAAACAAAGTTATATGGAAGGAGTATCACTTCCACATAAGAGATGATTGGTGACATGGATTAGCCTACATAAAACATTTCTTTTGGTTGTATTATAGACACCTTAAGGAGAATAACATATAGATGGATCAATATTGGATTTGTTCAGATGGTTGCGTAGGACAATTCAAAAATTCTTGTCGATTTCAATGGTTGTGTATGTTGCAAAAAAACCTCAAGGTAGCACACATTTGGAACTATTTTTATTCTGGGCATGGGAAAGGGGAGCATGATGGAGTAGCCACATGCATCACAGCTACTTCCCTCATTCAATATGAAAAATCCATTGTTTAATGGTGTTCTTCAGTAATGAGAGAGGGACCAAGAACCCATGAAGACCAATCACCCAGAAAAGGACATTTACATAGATATTTTTTGGAGGTGGTCTATGTAGATCTATCACAGTGATATGAATGCAAAACAATTTAGGGCACTCGTGGATTCCATTTAGTTCAAACATCAGACAATGCAATAGTTGAAATATGGATGAGAAAAAAATATTTCTTCTATGGTCCATGTAGTAGTAATAAATGGGACCATTGTGAATCCATAGATTGGGTTGATAGATGGGATCATGTATCACTCCCCATTATCAAATGTATAGCTATGGAATTATCCTAGTTGGAGGAGGACCAATCAAATATTTTAGCATGTTATGATCATGTCTCAGATCATGTACTACCAGGTTCAGTGAAACCTTCTATTAAATTTTGAATAACTAGCATCAATGTTTTATGCTTTTGTCATTTAGTAGGCTCACATGTTGGAACTCCATTTTTTGTTGGGAACATATACATAATAGTTTCCACAAGAGGTAATGAATGGGCCATTGCTTATTAGCTAAAATGTTGCATAGAGGGAAAGTATACCCTCATGAAATCAGTAATAGACTCTAAAGGCATTGGATTTTTGATTGGGTTGATGGTTATTAGAGGAGAATATCTTACAAAATATGAAAGAATAACAAAGAAAGGTGGTTATGTATTTCAATATTATAGACCAGGTGAATCTGTATACCACTTTATGAACTTGGTTGATGGTACAAACTTACAAGTACAAACAATGCCAAGTAAGAACTCATCAAAGGTACAATACTTCTTACCTTACTCTGAGAAGGAGATGTTAATGGATACCATCAATATTAGAAGTGATCTTGATGGTATACTTGAATTTCCATAGGTATGTAAAAGGAATAATTGAAAAATATTTCATATTTATGAATCATTGGAATTTTGGATTCATTTTATGGTTGTTATGGTATTCTTGTATTTTGTGAATATTTTGTTGTTGTTAGGGAACTATGTTTATCCTTCCTTTTTCTTTCCTTACCTTGATTTCCTAGCCTTGCCTTACATTTCCTTTCATTGCCTTTCCCTTCCTTTCCTTTCATTTCTTTTCATTTCTTTTCATTTCCTTTCCTTGCCTTGCCTTGCCATGCCATGCCATGCCTTTCCATGACATGTCGTGCATTGCCTTTCCATGGAATTCCTTTCCCTTCCATGCTATTCCATGCCTTTCCTTGCCATGTCCTTCCATGCAATGTGTTTCCATACCTTTACTTTCCTTTCCATGCCATGCCTTGCCTTTCCAAGCCATACCTTTCCATTCCTTGCATTTCCATGCCATGTCTTGTCTTACTAGTGGACGCAGACTGAGTAAGGAGAAAAGGCTATTTTTGGGAAGATAAGCATGAAAGGAAGAAAGGAAAACTGGAAGGAAAAACAACACATGCCGGGAAGAATGCAAGGCGCTCATGCAAGGAATACCTAATGATGCTAGGGTTAAGGTTTTTGAAATGTATTTTAATGGATGATGAGCCAAGAATATAAATAAGTAGTACTTAGAGGATAGAGAGGAGATGAGGGATGAAGAGAGGATGGAAGGCAGAGAATTGTAAGAAACATACTCTTCCATAAGCTAGTGAGCTAGAGAAGTAGTGATCAACTCAATCTCGAGGGTTAGATCACAGGCTGGGGAGCCTGGTGCGATCTAGTCATCCTCGCAGGGATCGAGGAGCCTATTGAGAGTGTAAGATATAAGATTGTAAAAACATGTAGCATGACATATCAGTGAACCATAATAAAGATATTGAGAGCCATATCTTTGTGGACGTAGCCCAGGAGGGGTTGAGCCACAATAACACCTTTGTTATGTGATTGAATTTATGTGTCTCTATTATTATTAAGCGTTGAATGTTAGATAAGTAAATGAAGTGACTAGTTAGATCTGATATTTCACATGCATGAATAGAAGGATTTCTATAATCAGATGTTAGACCAAATAAGTAAATATTACAAAGTAAAACCATAGATCTCCACTCATTCCCAGGCTGCAAACACCTAATTATTTCCACCACCCATAGATCTATCACGTGTGAGACTATGTCGCACACTCTATGTGTTGTGTTTCCTTCTATTTTACAAGAGGGGCCGATAGTTTTAGAGGTATTTTGCTGGGATCTTTTTAAATTTGAACCTAGGCCAATCTATGAAAGTAAGATAGGCTTAGAGTAGATGAATGATAGAGTAGACTAAGTAGAAGACTAAAATCCAACAAATGGTTTTGTTTCCGATTGGTTGGAACATGATGGGATTGAGGGAATGAGATCTACTAAAGAAACATCAAAAGAATGCTAGATTAGACAATAAGACATTAAGAGAATGAGAATCTAAAAGGGGATGTTGAGACTGTGCAATCCAATGAAGGAAGAGATAGATAACTGGTGAAAACAAAGGAGATATATTTTTCATAGAAAGATAACAGAACCCTGAAGTTGACACTGCACAAATATTTGGACAAGTACGTATTCAACAACTTGCATGAAGTATTTTTCTGTGATTCCCCGCATGTATTGCAGGAGTGGATATTAAGTTTTAAATACAACCATCCTATAAATCAGATTAGACAACTAGATTGGAATCCTGTAGAGATCGCGCAGTTACAACAAGTTGATAATAAATTTACACGTGCAGTAGATTTATGGTTAGACAACATTATTTCAGGAGTTATCACAGAATTTGTAGTAGATACAACAAAGTCTTACAACACATAAGAGAAATATTTATTGAAGGGACCTCGAGGTAGGTATATCATATCATTATATACTTATATTAAGATATTACTATATTACAAAGGTGTAATGAAAATGGCCTCATACAACTAAACTTCTCTACGTGCATGGGGGAAGGGGGGAAGCACTGACAAGAGAAGGAGAAATGGATAAAGGTAAAAAATAGAAGGCCTTGGACCCAATTATTATGAAAAAAGACTAGATCAAGCAGTTCATGGAACCAACTAGAATAATGCACAATCGAGTACCCTACCAATATAATATGAACACCAAGAAGAGAGTCGTACCTATGAGGGAAGGCTTGGAAAGTGATGAAGAAGATGTAGAAGATCTTCAAGCTATGGAGAATATTGAGGAAATCCTTCATGCAACATATGAGAGGAAGACTAGAGGTCCAAGAGTAGGAATAGAAGGAAACACTCCTATCCATATCAATGTCAGTGTGGAACCCATGAACCCATATGCAACTAATACACCAAGAAGAACACCACCATTTAGACAACCATATTTCGGGAGGAGAAAGACAGAAGGAAGTACATCTACATCGGGAATAACAACTGGGGGAACCATTTTAGGAAGCATTAGTCAAGTATATACACCGTGCAGAGTTAATGGTTCAACATTCAATATGGAAGGACATGATCCCACCATCAGGTTACTGGAATTCAAAGGAGAGGCGTCGAAGGACCCCGAGAAGAACTTGTTTATTTGTGAAAAGATATGGAAAGAAAAACAGATCATAGATGAGGACACTAAACTTGCATCGTTATATATCATGTTAAGAGATAACACATTGGGTTGGTACATGATTTTAGCTGCGAACAGTCTACCAGGGACAACCAAAAAAATTGGAGATATCAAAAATCTATTGATAAATGAATTCTAGAAACCTAGTTCAAAGGACCAATAGATGAATGAGATGATAGAGATTAGAGAGAAACTAGGAGAATCTATATGGGATATTGACCAGAGATTCAAACTATTGAAGGGAAAGATAAATTATGTCATGACAGATATGCAACATAGGCATATGTTTGTCAATTCACTTCTACCACACTTGAAATACCCTTTGCGACAACATAAGTTTCAAACATAGGAAGAGGCTCTACAGGAAACCCTACCACTGGAAGAGAACCAATATCAGAAGATAGATCCATCCATAGAGGAGATGAAGGAGGATATGAATAACTTAACATTCCAGCTAAACCAGAAAAAAGGTAAGAAAAAAAGAGAATTTGTTTGGTGTACCACATGTAGGACATAAGGACACCATAAGAATGAATGCCTAAAATTCACATAGTACATGGAAACATGATTGTCAAACCCATTGCCAACAAGAGGATTATGGTGTGAGATATGTAAGAAATAGAGGCACGATCCATATCACTACCCAATGATGCTAAAATACAAGACAATACCTAAGCATTCATATTGAAACTTTTGCAAGTCAGTAGGCCATGACGAAAAGGATTGCAAAACCATGGACTTGATGAGGGAAAGAACATCAGATGCTTATAGGGTGCAGGAATAAATGATGACCATACAAGTTGCACCACAATTTCACCAAGTACCAACCTCGTATAACACTCTGCATAAACAATATAACATTGCGCAGCCACAGTACAATACCGCACAACTACACTACAATCCCACTCAATATAACGAGGTGCCCCAGTACAATGCACCCCGAGGATATCGAGTTGGCTATAGAGGTGGAGGAAGAGGAAGAGGTAGAGGACTAGTGGTATGCCACAAATGTCAACAACCAGGACATTATGCAAAAGAATGTCCACTTCCACCTATGACATGTATGTATTGTCGCATCAAATCATGACACAAAGGAATGTCCTACACTATTGAGAAAGATCTAGGAAAAGAGAAATCAGAACAATCATAATGTTCGGTGGATTTCAGAGGAAGTAAGGGATGATGGAAGAAACATCAACATAGTTATGCAGGGAGGATCTAAGACAGGAAACAACATAGTAAGACAATATCCATCACAACACCAATGGGTGAAGAAGAATGTTGAACCGAAGAAGCAATTTGATGCGGAGAATGAAAAGGAGATATTCAAACAGGCCAAGGATGCAAGCAATCCTTCGCACCCTAAAAATCTTGAAGAAGCCCCAAGGATTAATGGGATGGTCCCAAACCAGATAGAAGCATTCACGTAATAAAGTTCACACACAATAGCGTCAGAGAAGAAACATGAGGGAATAATAGAAGATGTCATCAGTCAGCCAGAGGCATATA
>SNQJ01S0077643.1:12867-24267 GCA_010110895.2 Picea sitchensis | reverse complement strand
TCATTGGAGAATTGGTGAAAGAATTGTGTGAAGGACTTAGCTTGAACAACAGCTTGAAGACTCTAGCAAGTCTATCAATAGGTTTTGATCTTCTTCATGCAAGGATTGAGCAAGTGTGTGTGTTGGAGCCAAGAGCCATTGAAAGGAATCTTGCGACATCAAGGCTCAGGTTGTAATCTTTACTTTCCATTAATATGATACAGTGGCATGTCTCTTTCCCATAAAGTTATTTCCACTTTATTGTGTAATTCCTTGATCATACACATAGGTTGACAATTGAATAGATTGTGCTATCTTCACTTTGGTTGGTTTGTGTTGTCTTGGTCTTGACTTCACGAGAGCACTGGAGAGAAGCAGGAGCAACAAAGACCCTAGGAAGAAATAATAAGGTATGTCATTTGTTCTTGCCTCCTAGTTAATTCAATAGTCAAAACTTAGGGAAAGAGTCATGTCCTGTCCTGTTTTGTTCTATATCTAGGTGGATCTAGGGAGATCTGTTAGTGTCCGCACCTACTGATTAATCCAATAATAGGAGGCGATGACCAAGGATGATTAAGGTAATCATTCCTGACATATTATTGGTGGAATGGTTTACTAAATCACTTTTACCCCCGATCGCTCGCGATGTCGCTATGGGTGGCGTGGTCACAGAGGAACAAGCCATTGCTCAGGCTCAGTACTTAGACTTGGTTTATTCACAATTTGGTACTTTGTATGATTTACTTTCAAATGTTGATCGAGCTAATAATGATCCATCTAAGACGTCATCATCATCTCATGCGAATGGCATTATCGGTTCCATCAACACTCAATCTACTTCCCAATCGCTGACACTCTCCTCTACCTCCCCCCAAAATCAGATCTCTGAGGTGAATGCAGTTCAATATGCCCCTTCAAAACAATACGGAGGTAAGAAGAAGACAAAGAATTAATCAAAAAATACCAATAACAATGAACAACCAAAAAATCAAGTTCAAACACCTGCTACCGAAAAGAAAACACAACAGAAACTGAAATTCTCGAGTATCATTTGTGGTGACCATCACTACACTCGAAAATGTCCACTTCGCAATGAAGTGGCCAAAATTTTGAAAAGGTTGTGCTTACTCAGCCTTTTCCACAGCAGTAATCCATGGTTGCTCAAACCCCCTCTCCTGGGGGCAGTTCTAGCCATCCTAATGATGAGGCCTCGTCAAGTGCACATATTTATATGTTTAATGGGATTAATTTGAACACTCACTCTAAGACATACGACACGCCAGGTAACCCTGACAAAGGAAAAGACAATAACGGTATCGGTACTTTACCGGATCCATCACCGTCCTCCATTAGTCTTCCATCGATTAATCCTCCGTCTGGACCACTTCATATTGAGAAACCTGCATTCGACTCTATCTTATGCCCTCCTAACAGCACTATACATAAAGCTACCTTTAATCCTAGCTCACGTGCCGCCCAAAACTACAACATTGTTGAAGATTTGTCTCAAGCACCGTGTGCTATGTCTACGTTATAAATTCTATAGCACTACCCCAGTCAACGTAGAACACTCTTGGCTTCTATTGGCGCTATTGATCCTGATTCGTCCAACCATATCATGTTTAACCTGGAAAATTATGTGTCTTGACTCTCCCACCAACTTGCTTTTCAAGTTGATGTTGTTGTTCACAATCAACAAATCCATTGAACTATTCTAGATGAGGGAGCCTCAACTTGTGTCATGTCTTTAGTGTGTTGGAAAGGTTTAAAATCACCCACATTTAACACATCCCCAATGATGTTACGTGCCTTCGATGGGAGAGGTTTTCATCCCCATGGGCTTTTACAGTCCCTGCCCATCCAATTGGGTGGCAAATTTGTTATTGTTGATGTCGAGGTGGTCGATGCTCCCCTCGATTACAACTTGTTACTTGGAAGAAGTTGGTTTTATGCTATGACTATTGTTTCCTCGTCAGTTTTTCGATGTGTCCAATTTCCTCATCAAGGAAAAATTGTCACTGTTGATCAGTTGGATTTCTTCACGACCGATGCTCGTGCTCCCACTACCAACAATATTCCTTTCTTGGGAGACCACAAGATCACGTATAAAAGTGTTGGTGTTGGCTTACTAAAATATTCTAGCCTCATGGGTACCTTCCCTACACCACTTCCACTGACTACACATCATATTGCAACCATCGATATGATTTCGACCGTGGCTTATCAATCTTTGGAATCATCTGACCCTTGGATTGTACCTAGTCCATTGGAATTCGATGCACTAGGTGACATTGTGCCACTTAGTCCAGCTGAAACATCAGATGTTTCTATCCAATCCGCTTCTCCCTCGTCGGATGACCAACATCTATTGGCACCTGACGGTTTTTCAATGCAATCATGGTTGTGTTCCTTGCCGTCTGCGATCGATTAAATTTCCCCAATTTTTCCCTCGGATGAATCTATCATGGAAATTTTGAGCATTGACGAGCTACCTCGGGATGATAACCATCATCAATCCTCTTTTCTTCCCCCTCGTGAAGAAATTCAGGTAGATATACAGTCTATCTCCCCTCCTTATGTCGATTTTCTATCATCTCCCATACCTTCGACTTTCGATGCTTTGGATCCAGTAGTTGACATGGTGATTTATTTAGTAGGGCTATTGGAGCCTAATCTCCTTACCCCTGTCACATCCCTCGACATGTGTTCCTTCCAGAGTGATTATCTTCCATCCAGCGAAGATCTCTTGGAAGCCATGACCGAGTTTTGTCCCTTGACATGGTATCCTTCCAGAGCATTATTCTCTTGGAAGCCATTATCAAGCAAAGTCCACGATCATAGTTTCTCTTCTCTATGGAAAACTCATTAAAAAATGAAATAGAGGCCCTGAGCATAGTTATTTTCCTGTATTAAGCTCGTTAAAAAATGAACTGGTCACCTCTCTTGAACCTTCTTTTCATCCACCCTTTTTTTTTTCTCACCTAGTAGAGAACTTGGTGACACCCTCAAAGTTGGGGAATGAATTGAATCTTGGAGGGCATGTCTCTAGCCTTTGATGATCATTCTAGAGTTAAACCACTAGCTTTTCAAGCTGGGGGCATACCGAGCTTAGTCTTTGTTCTTTCTCGTGCTCGTAAATACATGAGAATGCATCCAGGTAAACTTTTATCTCTTTTTCGGACCTGCATGGATATACGAAAAAGGAACCCCCTGGAGTCGTCTTTAAGCTCTTTTCAAACTCTCTAAACATGAAAATATTGTCGAGTGATCGTGCTTCCTTTCTCACTTGTTAAAAGGTTTGAAAGGGTGTCTTTCAAGTGATAATTTATCTCTTTTTTGACCTCGCGAGACTAACATTACGAAAAAAGACAACATTGGAGTCATCTTTAAGTTCTTTTCAGACTCTCTAAACATGAAAAGATTGTTGAGCAACCTTGTTCTCTTCACTCTCGTTAAAGTATTTGAAGAAATCATCTGTTGAGAGATAGTTTATCTCTTTTTCGGTCTCATCAGACTACTTTACGAAAAAATAACTGAGAGAGTTCTCTTTTAAGTTCTTTTTTAGACTCTATAATCATGAAAAACCTTTGAGTTTTCTATCTTTGGACTCGTTAAACAAACATCGACAAGCCCATATGGGATCAAACACTTACTTCTTCCAGTTCGTTAAACAAAGGAAGAGGAACTTACTGAAGGTGAGTTATATCGAGCATATGTTACCCTCCTCGATCTCGTTAAATTAAAAAGAGGTACTCGTCTATTTGGATGGGGGGGGAATTGAAAGAAGCAAGCCAAGAAGTTTTTGAGAACATTACCAAGTAACTCTTATGGTCGCCCTTGAACACGACACTTTGTATTTGCATGCATTTTAATCCGCTGAACCTCTGCACTGAGCCAATCCTTTGAGTTTCTTTTACTCCTTTGGGTCACCTGACGTAAGTCACAGCATCCACTGCATCATCAAGTTTTGGTCCATGTCATGTTTCTGCAGTTGTGCCTCAGTGTTCAAGGGAAGTATCTGCCTCGAGAGTCAGCCACCACAAATATCTTGTTTCAATACCCATGTCAATGCATGTTCTTTTGATCCACCAATTACATCTCTATGTTAATTTCGTGTCGTTGATGGGGGATACATCAAGGCCCTCCTGCGACAAGTCTATCCCTATCAACCTCAACACATTATCCAGGGATTCGACCTAGAAACCAGTTAGTACCTTGGTACCTGCATGCCTTAATGGCAGGCCTCCTCATGTTCGATAGTGGGTTAACATCATTGACCTCTGATTGGATGATTCCATGAATTTTCAACTTCAGCTCATCTATTCACATTCGTTGGAATGTACTAAGTACCTTGGGAATCATTGACATCAATGGTGATCTCCCTCACGCTTGTTAACGGTTCACCTCATTGACTGGTAATCAAGTGGTTTCTTCCATGTTCGACATCAAAACATCTATTCGCATGGTTAGATTGGTACTACATCGGGATCGGTAAGAAGACCCTGGGTTGAGTCATCACTCTTATATGTACTTTGCCCAGGTTTTGAAGGAGTTTCTTTTGAACAATGACACATGTATTGTTACATAGATCCACTTTGTATTGGTCGTGGCTATGTCTTTTCATCTCGTAGATCCACTGTGTATTCTTTGTGGCTACGATCATTTCAGGTCATGGGAGTATAGATGCACATTGTATCCTCGGTGGCTATATCTCTTTGTCAATATAATTATGGATCTAAAGTGTATTTATGGTCATACCTTGAAAGTCTCTATCACTCAAGCATAGGTATGTCTGCCTTGGGTTTGAAGCATGTCTTGACATTTGTTTGATGGTTGTGTACATCTTCTGTCAAGTTCTCTGAGTCCGTACCCTTGCTTGAAAGTCTACAAATTATTTCAATTATCAGTTCCCATCTTCTAACTTCATACTTTGGGGGGAAATCTGTTACACCTCAAAATTACTCACTTCGATAGTGTTGAAAGTGTTGTCATTATAAGTGTCGCAAGTGTCGCATCTTGACCGCACTTGTTATAAGTGTTGCTAAAATCATACTACTGTATTTCCTATGTCATGCCTCCAACGACATGACATTGACACTTAGGACACCTCAAAGACTAGTTTTGAAGAGGAGGAATCAGTCTACTAGAAGTACAAGTTTCTTGCCATGGAGAGAACCACTCAAAAATGGGTTTCGGAGGGGAGTGCTCCCCTATATACTGTCAGGGAGCGTTGGCACTCCATGTCCTTCTTTTGGGTAGCGCTATAACTCTCTGATGCCCCTTTTGGGGAGCTCCACCACTGTCAGGAGTGCTGGCACCTCTTGTCCTTCTTTTGGGTAGCGCTATAACGCTCTAATGCCCATTTTGGAAGAGCGCTACCTTTTCTGGGAGAAATTTGGTTTGTTGAGAAGAATGAGGGAAAGATCCCCTCAATATCTAAAGTTGGTTGGATTTGAATCCTTGTTCAAGCCGTGATCTTAGGGAAGATCCATAACTAAAGGAGGAAAATCCTCAAATTACCCCAAAGATATCTCAAGTGGTTGGGCCTCTCCAAGCCTATATAAGAAGGCCTTTTCATGGTGAAAGGGGGATGGAAAGAATTGTGAAGCATATAACTTATGATCTCATGAAGAATATGTCATTTGGAGCATCAACATTCTATGTGTGGACTATATAAGCAAGGGTTCGGACAAGGAGGGCTTGACGAAGTTGTTGCACTCACATCTATGGTTGTAAGTATTCTTCGTTGTTGTTCTCTTTAATACAATCAATGCTTGGCCTGTTTCTTTCAAACTTGTAATTGTTCTATATAAGTTTGTCTACAGTAGATGGATCTATGTTTTAGCTAATCTCAATAGAGTAGGAAGTTTTTTTGTACTTTTGTTTGTCTTGTAGGATCTACCAAGGAGCTCAAGATCGAATCACATCCTGGACCTTGCAGGGACAAATGACATTCATAAGGTACATGCTTTCATCCTTCTCTTTTGTTCATCAACTTGATTAGATCTAAAAGGAAGTCAGTGTCCATGTTAAGCACCTTTTGTCTTATAGTTAAGAGTCTAGCTCTCAAGAGGAAATCTACCTGTCCGCGGGAAGATTTTCCTACAACACTTGCTCATCCTCCAAAATATACCTTTTACACCTTTTCATACTTAGTTGTTTTTCCTTAAATGAGGATGTAGGATGACTTACTATCTCATTTTCCTTTTATGCATCTCCCCAGACCCACATACCCACAGATTCACAATCCCCCATACTAAAAAATGTATATCTCAATCATGCAACCCGCAGAATTCCCTTTTTCATACTTAGTCAATTTTCTTACTTCAGATGCGAACCTACTTACCTTCTCACACTCGTATGTTCACATACCCACAGTCTCGCATCCTACATAATACACTTTTTTTTCTTAACTATGCACCTCCATACTTACCACTTTTCATCTGCCATGACATCCCATCACCACTTCCCATTGCATTTATTCCCCCTGCCACATCAACTGACATTTGTGAAGACATAATGATGTTATTAAATTAGCAAATATCTCATAAACCTTGTAATAAATTAAAAAATCTCATCATGCAGACTAAAAACTTCGAAATAATAATTATGGCAGGGAAATAAGTGGTAATTAAATAAGAACAATATGCCAAGTTGTAAATACTGACAGTAGCGCCACCTATTTCCAAAGCTAAAGTAGTGAAATAATCTCAAGTAAGAAAAATGAATTGTATTTTGGGGATATAATAAACACAGTTGGGTGTGAAGACAAAGATTTTCAATGGTTGCAAGCATACAACTACTACAAGGATCTCTCTCTGTATGAGAAAAATATGAACTTGATTTGGACTTTAGGAATATCTCTTGTTGGTTGTTTCCCAGAGGTAACAAACTTCAAAGAACGCATTCAATGGTTTGTAGAAAAATTTAATTCATAAAAGAGGATAATTCAACTTCTAGGATAACAGCCTATCTCTTTAGCTCCTTCAATTTTTACCAGAATGCTACAACTCCCTACATCTACCATGTGATTCAAGGGTGAAGAGGATAATGAATTCCTCAAATAGCATAAAGGAGGTGAAAATGTTCTTAGTAATTATCTTGTCAGCCCAAACAATAACACTAGTGCTTCCAAGATTGAGGTAAGATCCTTGAAATATCCATACAATTAATATGCTTGGTTATTTGCTTGTATCATTGGTTTGGAGTCCACGACATTTGTACCAAGAAATATTATCTACGTCCTTCAGTTTTCTCTACGTGAAAATTACTTCATATATTGGGGTCACATTATTTCTAGTGAAGTTTCATTTCAGTTAAGTAATTTGAAAAAGACCCGGAAATTTTACATGACCTCCTACCTTGTTTTTTGCATAACCTATTGTCATGTGTTTGAAGACTTTTCGAGGGAAAGGAGCATTGATTTTAAAATGGAACCAGTCTACACCTAGTATCTGGCCTTGTATAGGAACAAAGATCGGTATAATTTCTATCTGATCCACAATAATTTCATTTCAAAGTTCAAGAAATTAGTTTTTGGCCCTAATATGTATAGGTTATCACTTGAAGCCACCACCTTTCTCGCAGGAAAAGGAGTTTTCAAGAATACTGAAAAATTTCAGTGTCATTAGGTTATTTGGGTGTGAAAAGAAGCCACTATTCTTCTGTTTTATGTAACATACAAGCATTATGTTGTATAATTATGTAGGTAGTACAAGACTTGGGATCACTTCTTCAACAAGAAGAGAAAGAATCAATTCATCACCTTGCCTTCGAAAAGTGGAGAAATTATCATAAAACACATGTCTCATTTGGATGAACTTGCAGGACATTTCAACCAACTCAACCTTAATGAATTTGAACTTGTTGAGGGTTTCAACCCAAATAATATGTTCACTGTACATTGGTCTCAATTGGTTATGTTTCTTATTTTACCAAAATTGAGAAGTTTAAAGGAGGTGGAGATAATTTAGATCTCCCTAAGATTTAGACCGACCAAGTATCAAATGACATGGAGGAATTAATCAGTACCAATGAAGGATATCGACATCATGGTAGAGAAGTAGCAGATAGAAATCCCAATTCACTAAATGTGTCTCAAAAGAGTACCCCAATAAGATAAAAACCTAGGAGCAATGGTATAGAGATGAGGAAAACACCAACAGGAAGTTTAGATGATCGTGGTAACAAAAACCCACCAAAGCAAAATCTTGAAAAATATCATATTGTATATATGTCTTCCAAAAGAAAAAGAGATACAAAAAAAACAGGGTTAGGCATACATGAAACCCAATAAATCCCACGAGCTATGGATGTGGACGATCTTATCGAAGAACCCAGTTGGTATGAGCAAAGACTGCTAGAAACATGAAAAATTATCGAATACCTAGTCACTCAGGAGACAAATATATTTGAAGAAGAATATGTAACTTTTCACCATGCGGCCTATAATTGAGCATCCAAAAAAATTTAATTGAAAAATTTAATGAAAAAAAAAGTCATCTAAGAAGTGGAAATAAACAATTGATTTCAATGGGGTTGCGCCATCAAACATTGTGCAATTCCATGATGCAACCGGAAAATACCTAAAACAATCAGTTAGTAATATGGAAAAGGAAAATTTGGAATCAAAACAAAAAATTAAATAATTAGAGGCAACCTTAATTCCATGACCTATATTTCCACAACCTCTTAATAAAATTCAACCAACACTAACTTTATAAGATATCCCAAAAATCAGTAACAAATTTATAGGTTCATCAAGTTTACTGCATGCAATAAGAAAATATCTTGGATATGGGATCCAGAAAATAATTGATTTGATTTAATAAATTTGGGAACTCACACAGAGTTTCGCCAACTTTGCAACCAGGATTACAAATTTCAAAGAAATTTATAGAAGGATTTGGAGAATGATGAAGGTTTCTACAAGGATGCTTGGGGTACATTCTTAGCTAGATTTTCAAACTTGAGCAACATCCACAAAAGAGAGAAAAACCTTCCTTCAAATAACCTGATGAAGCAAACCAATGCATGTTGTTTGAAGAGAATAAAGAATTTGAGAGAAATGATAAGTGGATTAGATGCTTTGAAAAACAAAAGAGGTGACTTATTCTTTAAGTTGGTTGATATCACCAAAGAATTATATGGCCCAAACCTATTAATGGATACAATGCTTTCATCCAAGGACACATTATTAGAACAACTCAATGTATTGAAAGTTGCATGGGAAAAAAAGTTCACCGAATCAATTGAATTCTCCGAAGAAGAATTTGAAAAGTGGCTAGTCAGATACATCAACAGAAATGGTGAAGTAGATGACATGATGCACCAATCAGGCATGGACTTTAGGGATATGGAGAATTAATTGTTTGAGAAAAATAAAAGGCATGAGATCACAGTGACCCCCATGAGGGAATATATTGAAGAATGGTTAAGAAAATCCTTAATCAAAATTACCGATCTAGATCAACATGAAACAGTTGAAGTAGTTATGCCACCTCAAAAATAAAAATCATATACAAAAGAGGCACCTCCAAGAAAGTAACGAGTTCAAAAAAAATTCCCATCGTAGTGAGTCAAGAAACAACCTTTTTCCTTTTCTTACCATTCTCCTACAATCATTTGTCACATTTCCTTCCATTTCCCAGTAACCTATGAAACCCAGACTGATCCTTGATTGTTTTTCATTTGTATTCCAAGTATTTTGTTTTCATGGTCCACGGGAGCCCCATCCTAGTCCTCTTTGAAGGAAAAATTCCAATATTTACTTTCAAGACATTTTCCTTGTATTTTTTTAAATACATATTTATTATTTTCAAAGGTTCCCAGAGAATTATTTTGGGATATTACATTACTGTGATATTTAAGACTTTGATTCCAAGCTTGAGATTCCAAATGTGCATCTATCATAAAAAAAAAATGTGCCTAATAAAATAATCATTTAAAGTTCATTACATATGCAGACTATACTTTCTTGTTTCTTTTTCTTGGATATTGTGTTCCATCTTAATGATTGTTGTGATGGAAATGTCATATTTCCTACATTCATATTCTATTTTTATGAGTCTTGTAATATATTGTAAATAGTTTCTTTTAAAATATATCTAGTCCTATCTCGAGTATCATTTGCATGTGAATATTTATTTTAAATAATCTTGTTCCTTCTTAGGCATTGTTTATATTTATGCATGCAATATTTAAAATAGATGAGTACCACCGCTTAAAAAAAATAGGGGAGTATTGTCCTCGTGAGGTTGACTTAAATACCATAAAATAGGCTTTTATATCAACATTTTTGGTGACCATACTAGGGAGAACAAAAGGATGGTTTTGTTGACCAAAATTTTGATGACTCAACCAGAACCAAATCAACCCTGATTACAAGTGGGACTTAGAAATCAATAAAATGTCTTGCATCAAATCTATGAATTGGTGATAATGATAACTAAGAGCTTTGTTGAACTTGAAAGATCTTGGGAAACCCTTTCCAAATAAGAATAAAGAGAAATAGTTATGAGACAAACAAGGCAATAATAAATCCAAGAAACAATGGAACCTTTTAAAGGTCCCATAACAAGGAGTAAAAGTAAGAAATTGTTGCTCTATAAAGTTGGCCAAATTTCAAATTCAGAAGCAAGTGAAACCCTAACCATGGGAGACCAAGAAGAACAAAGAAATGAGTTTCCCAATGAAGAAGGGGATAGACAAAGAAATCCAAGAAGACAGTGTAAAAACAACCCACTTAATATACAAGGAGAACAACACACTCTACCAACATTACCTGAAGGAGTTGTAACACCCATCCAGGATGTTTAAACAATTAATCTTTGATTTTATACATACACAATAATAACCGTGCTTTAACATAATTTCATTTCATTTACACAATTCTTCTACATTTTCTCAAAGATAAATCTAAATAGCATGATGAAATAAGTAATAGGTTAACTCTAAGATTTTTGCAACTTAAAACAAAAGTATATACAAAATATCAACAACAAATGCCACTGAAAAATACCTCTTCCTTAGTTTGTCAAAGCTCATCAATTGCAATGTAGTCCTAGGCGCTTCCAAGCATTCTTTTCTCGCTTTCCCAGAGTGAAACAACGGAATCCTCCCTGCCAAATAGGAGCCTAGCCAGCTTCCTAGCTCCAAGAAACCTTTCAGTTTCTTGGCCCTCCATGCCCGTGACTCCAAAAACAGCAAAGCACAAATGCTCAAAGAAAACTTTCACAAGAATTATACCTTCCAAGAATTTCACAACCTCTCATCATGTTCAAACCTCTCCATCCTCTCCTCCTCTCTACTTCTTCTCCCTATTTATCAAGTTTCCATACACACTTCCCCAAGTCTCCTCAACCACCCTCATTATTATCCATCAACCTCCCTTATCTAGATATTTTGGGAAAATATTAAAAT
>SNQJ01S0077643.1:0-12817 GCA_010110895.2 Picea sitchensis | reverse complement strand
CAAGAAATTAGTTTTTGGCCCTAATATGTATAGGTTATCACTTGAAGCCACCACCTTTCTCGCAGGAAAAGGAGTTTTCAAGAATACTGAAAAATTTCAGTGTCATTAGGTTATTTGGGTGTGAAAAGAAGCCACTATTCTTCCATTTTATGTAACATACAAGCATTATGTTGTATAATTATGTAGGTAGTACAAGACTTGGGATCACTTCTTCAACGAGAAGAGAAAGAATCAATTCATCACCTTGCCTTCGAAAAGTGGAGAAATTATCGTAAAACACATGTCCCATTTGGATGAACTTGCAGGACATTTCAACCAACTCAACCTTAATGAATTTGAACTTGTTGAGGGTTTCAACCCAAATAATATGTTTACTGCACATATGGCCTCAATTGGTTATGCTTCTTATTTTACCAAAATTGAGAAGTTTAAAGGAGGTGGAGATAATTTAGATCTCCCTAAGATTTAGACCGACCAAGTATCAAATGACATGGAGGAATTAATCAGTACCAATGAAGGATATCAACAACATGGTAGAGAAGTAGCAGATAGAAATCTCAATTCACTAAATGGGTCTCAAAAGAGTACCCCAATAAGATAAAAACCTAGGAGCAATGGTATAGAGATGAGGAAAACACCAAAAGGAAGTTTAGATGATGGTGGTAATAAAAACCCACCAAAGAAAAATCTTGAAAAATATCATATTGTATATATGTCTTCCAAAATAAAAAGAAAATAATTGATTTGATTCAATAAATTTGGGAACTCACACAGAGTTCCGCCAACTTTTCAACCAGGATTACGAATTTCAAAGAAATCTATAGAAGGATCTGGAGAATGATGAAGGTTTCTACAAGGATGCTTGGGGTACATTCTCAGCTAGATTTTCAAACTTGAGCAACATCCACAAAAGAGAGAAAAACCTTCCTTCAAATAACCTGATGAAGCAAACCAATGCATGTTGTTTGAAGAGAATAAAGAATTTGAGAGAAATGATAAGTGGACTAGATGATTTGAAAAACAAAAGAGGTGACTAATTCTTTAAGTTGGTTGATATCACCAAAGAATTATATGGCCCAAACCTATTAATGGATAAATTGCTTTCATCCAAGGAAACATTATTAGAACAACTCAATGTATTGAAAGTTGCATGGGAAAACAAGTTCACCGAATCAATTGAATTCTCTGAAGAAGAAGTCGAAAAGTGGCTAGTCAGATACATCAACAGAAATGATGAAGTAGATGACATGATGCACCAATCGGGCATGGACTTGAGGGATACAGAGAATTAATTGTTTGAGAAAAGTAAAAGGCATGAGATCACGATGACCCCCATGAGGGAATATATTGAAGAATGGTTAAGAAAATCCTTAATCAAAATTACCGAGCCAGATCAACATGAAATGGTTGAAGCAGTTATTCCATCTCAAAAATAAAAAGCATATACAAAAGAGGCACCTCCAATAAAGTAACAAGTTCAGCAAAAATTCCCATTATAGTGAGTCAAGCAGCAACCTTTTTCCTTTTCTTATCATTCTTCTACAGTCATTTGTCACATTTCCTTCCATTCCCCAGTAACCTGTGAAACCCAGACTAATCCTTGATTGTCTTTCATTTGTATTCCAAGTATTTTGTTTCCATGGTACACGGGAGCCCCATTATAGTCCTCTTTGAAGGAAAAATTCCAATATTTACTTTCAAGACATTTTCCTTGTATTTTTTTAAATACATATTTATTATTTTCAAACGTTCCCAGAGAATTATTTTGGGATATTACATTATTGTGATATTTAAGACTTTGATTCCAAGCTTGAGATTCAAAATGTGCATCTATCATAAAAAGAAATTGTGCCTAATAAAATAGTCATTTAAAGTTCTTTACATATGCGGACTATACTTTCTTGTTTCTTTTTCTTGGATAGTGTGTTCCATCTTAATGCTTGTTGTGATGGAAATGTCATCTTTCCTACCTTCATATTCTATTTTTATGAGTCTTGTAATATATTGTAAATAGTTTCTTTTAAAATATATCTAGTCCTATCTTGAGTATCATTTGCATGTGAATATTTATTTTAAATAATCTTGGTCCTTCTTAGGCATTGTTTATATTTATGCATGCAATCTTTAAAATAGATGAGTATCATCGCTTAAAAAACATAGGGGAGTATTTTCCTCGTGAGGTTGACTTAAATACCATAAAATAGGCTTTTAGATCAACATTTTTGGTGACCATACTAGGGAGAACAAAAGGATGGTTTCATTGACCAGAATTTTGATGACTCAACCAGAACCAAATCAACCCTGATTACAAGTGGGACTTAGAAATCAAGAAAATATCTTGCATCAAATATATGAATTGGTGATAATGATAACTAAGAGCTTTGTTGAACTTGAAAGATCTTGGGAATCCCTTTCCAAATAAGAAGAAAGAGAAATAGTTATGAGACAAAGAAGGCAATAGTAAATCCAAGAAACAATGGAACCTTTTAAAGGTCCCATAACAAGGAGTAAAAGTAAGAAATTGTTGCTCTATAAAGTTGGTCAAATTTCAAATTCAAAAGCAAGTGAAACCCTAACCATGGGAGACCAAGAAGAACAAAGAAATGAGTTTCCCAATGAAGAAGGGGATATACAAAGAAATCCAAGAAGACAGTGTAAAAACAACCCACTTAATATACAAGGAGAACAACACACTCTAACAACATTACCTGAAGGAGTATTGTCTGTATTCTCAAGTGATGGGGTCATGGACCCAAGAAGACATATGGATCAGTTCTTAATTGTTTTTTATAGACATTTGATATAACATGATGATGTCATGGTCAGAGTCTTTCTACAAACACGAATAGATCAATTTTATGAGTGGTATCTTTCATTACCAACTTGGTCAATAAGTTCATTTGATGATTTGGAAAACATGTTTATGACTATGTATGCACCCCTTGTTGCATGTCATAATATTCTAACCCAATTTACTCAAATTCATATAAAGAAGGGAGAAATAATAAGAGATTTCAATATATGATTCTTTAAGACTTTAAACCAAATTCCAGAAGAGAAATGCCCAAATGCTCATATTATATTTGGATGCTACAAGAATTCAATTCCTACAAATGTAAATTATGCAATTAGATCTTCAGAAATAGAAGATTCATATGGAGTCATTCAAAAGGAAACAAAAATGGAATAATTTATGCTAGAGACCAATGTCAATCCCGAGATCATTCTTGGGAAGGTGCAAAGACAAATGAATACCCTTGGCATATCACATCAAGGACCATCTACTTCAAGAACTGTTGAAAATTGAGGAACTGGTGGAGGTATACTCCAAGGGGATCCCCCTAATGTCAAAAATGATCTAGTTGATGCTTAAGAAGCAAGATAGGAAATAGAAAGTGCTCAAATGAGTAGAATATCAGACAAATCAAAAATGAAATCACTAGATTAAAAAGAGATGAAAAAATTTCCCCACCAAATTAAAATACAAGACTACCATTACAAGATCAGAGAGTGAGAAATGACATGAAAGAGGAACATATACTGAGGGCACCAAGAGTGCCAAATCCTAATTTTGGCGTATTAGAAGAAGTCTTGAAAGAAGAAATATTTTAAAATTTTGATCAAGAAGGAGATATAATCCAAAATCAGGTTCTAGAGTCAGTACAAATGGATGAGGGAACATCATCTTTTTACATTTTTTATGAACAAGAAGAGAAATAATATTCACAAGACAATGTTTTCCAAATGAGAGAAAAAGTTAATAAATTCAACACAAAGGAATCACCTAGAAAAAAAAAAGATGAAAACAAATAATGAAGAACCAACAAAGCAACAAATAGTTGTTGGCCATGCAAATACTCCACTACAAATGAGATATAATCTTATTGATGATTTATCCAAACTCAGAATTACCCTGCCATTTTGGAGGTAGTAAATATACCATAGCAAAGCGAGAATATTTTAAATACTTGATAATTCAAAAACAAGAATAGAAGTTGTTGTCATGAATACCAGGAAGAAAAAAAATGTCTCATAACCAAGGCCAAGGGACAAAGTCCCACCTTTCTATGTATCCATAGAGAATCATGACTTTACATTGCATAATTTTTCGGTCGATAGTGGAGCTACCAAAAATATCATGTCTTTATCAATCATGGAAATGTTTGGAATGGGATGCAAAAAGAATTATGAGACAAGGGAAAGTATTTATGCCATAGACTCAAGAAAAGTTCCAACATATGGTGAAATAAAATACTTATGTGCATGGATAACTACATCCCCTCATATCACCACATTTTTCACCATTATAGTCATTGATTTACCTCCTACATATGGTGTTGTATTAGGGAGGTACTGGTGTTCATTAATTGGAAGTTATATTTTGAATGATGGAAGATGTATGATGTTTCCTAACAAATATCGAACAATGGTTCAGGTCCCTCAAGAAATTAGAAATCCTATATATTTCAAGAAAAAGGATAATGAAGTAATTCAAAATTATATTGATGCAAGAATTGGAAATTATGTTGTTCTCATTTCGAAACAGATCATCCCTAATGAACAAGGTGAAGAAAAATATTTTCAAGGATTATGGAAGATGTCATTTGATGGTGCTTGTTACAAATCCAGAAATGGAGAAGGAATTATTTTTAAAATCCCTCAGTCTGGCATATATTTGCACACCGTCATATTGGAGTTTCCATGTACTAATAATGAATCGAAATATGAGACACTAATTCAAGGGATTATTCTTTCCCTTCAAATGAAAGTTGAAAATTTGGTAGTCAGTGGTGATTCAGAGTTGATTATCAATCACATCATAAATAAATATAGCATTAAGAAGGAAAAAATAAAACATTATGCTAGAAGAGTTTGTGAACTCATGGATTATTTCAACTCTTTCAATATATCTTTCAGTCCTAGAGAAATGAATCAAAAGGCATATTCATTGGAAATGTATTGAAATGCAGTTATAAGACCCTAGGTTCAAGTTATTCAACCAAAAAAACCCTTTAGATACAGGCCCTTTCAGAATCACCTGCATGCAAGTCAAGTCTCACCTAAGGAATCTACTGGGGTTGTATGAACCAAGTTTATGCAAGGATGAGGGGATGTGAGGCTATCAACATAACCATTAATATTTATTCACCATGTGTGCATTATCCTTATTTAACATCATTTTATCAGTCAGAAAACCCTATGTGTAGCTTCCATTAACTAACAATTCATTAATTTTATCATAAAAGTTGTGTGACATTAACCCATCTAAGATTGTCTTAGTACCCTAACCCCCAGTGTGTAGAAACATTATAACAGAGATTGTGACATAACCAACCCTACTGCATCATTCATTATTATTTTTAATCAACCATATGTTAAAAATATTTATACTAATTGTGCATAAACATCACATCCATGAATAATCACATCAACAAACACATTATACACAAGATTTTAACGTGGTTCACCCAATCCTTGGGCCACATCCACAACAAATGGCTTCTTATATTGGTCGTCGTGCAATAATAACCTCATGCATGTGCATTGTTCTTACAAAGATACAACATATTGTAATCCCCAAACCTGCCTAGCCACTCTGCGGTGCCAGCCTATATCTACAATTTCTTCGATATACACTCTTTCGTCAATCAAGAGAAACCTAATCTCTTATTCTTAGCATCCTAATATTACTTGACCCTTTACATATTTATACAAAAAAAGTAGGGCTTAAAACCTTAATGGTTCATAACAACTTATCCCCAAAACCCTAATGGGTCATAAGCATTTTTCCTACTTTTGCGCTGATCTATTGCTTTTCCTACTTTTGCGTCGAACTATTGTTTTTCCTGCTTTTGTGCCAAACTGTTGCTTTTCCACTTTTTGTGTCGCAAAATTCACCCTTGCCATGTGCTATAGTCCTACCTTTTACTCTTTCATCTATTATGGCGCAACTCCCAAAATATAGTTATTCTCATCAAAAATTCATGTCCAGCAGGCCCCCAACAGTCACATGTGGCTCGTCCCAAGCCACTTAATCCTTTTTCAACTTCTCCTTGAATTTTTCAAAAATATCCTTTATTGTATTGGTCTTCTCCTTGAACTATGTTTCGCTTATCAAAATCGTTTCTACTCATTCTGCGGTGATATGAGTTTGTCATTTCTCTTCATCTTGTTCCACTGCTTGTTTGAGCCTGTGTAACTTGCAATCTCTGTTGTTTCCTTAGCCAATTCATCAGATGTTTTTGTTGCGCACGGGTTCAATTCTTGTGCTATGCTATCCTACAACCCCTGCAACATTTCTCCTTGTATATGTGATAATACTAAGTCAAATTGACTTAGTGCATGTGATTTCTCCTACATTTCTACTTATGGGAACGCAATCACCCCTGGTGCCAACTGAATTGTTCTATGCTCCCCCATTACCTCTAATAGTATTGTTTTTCTTGTCGTTGGTCCTTCATTTTTTTGTTGCGCAGTAGCTATCCTAGTTGATTCCATCAAATGGTGCATTGCAATCATTTCTTCATGTATATTTTTGTTCAATCCTTCTTATTACTCTAACATGCATTGAAACACATCGTTGGTGATATCCTTAACTTGCTCCCCAAACCTTTCAAATTAGTCCTCCATCAATGTCAGTGGACTCGTTTCTTTTTCTGATTTCCTATTCTTTCGATGTGGCATTGATTTTCCCTTCTTTGTCTCTATGTATTTCTTCTTCTTGCTTACATTGATTCCTAGGCCTTGTACCTCCTCAATCTCAGGATCTAGTGTTTTTGTTTCTTGTTTTTTTGATGGGACCTTCCAATATGTTTCCCATTCCTACATAATTAGTTCTATGTCCTCTTTTGTTATTTGGTACTTTGTCTTGACCCATTCTTCTCTTGGATCTTTCTTTACTTGTATGTACATATGATGATGGTCTTCCATGAACTGCATAATTGGTTTGTAAGTTTCTACAAGATGTGGTGAAATTCATGGTATATCGTGGATACACTGCCTATTCATTTCCTTATAAATGTAGAATTAAATATTATTGTCCACTCGTCGTCCCTTGTGCACCATATACCACAAGTTATGATACTTGGTAGCCAAGCATGGCTTGCCTCTCAAACCCATAAATTGCACATCCTCGGGTTCCTTCCACGATGCTAACGCAATCAAAAGTAATAATCAGGAATAGTGGAATTCCATTATTTATTCATGTGCTTCTGTGCAGTCTATTAAGAATTGGTTGAGCAAAAATGGCGCCCAACGCATCCTTACCCCTTCTACACATTTCTCAATTGTAGCTATCATGCCTGCGGGCACTTGGTCTTTCTTGTACTTCCTCAGCAATTTGTACGCCAATGCTTGCATCGCAAATCATACTGTCGGTTCACATATACTTGGCACATCCAAACCACGTACACCTCGAACTATGTGGAATTTATCCTTCATGGCCTCTCACAGATCCCTCTCATTCTTTTTGTTTATAAAAAAAAATATAGGATCTTGCACCTATGATGGTAGTTCTGTGATTCGTGCAATAAGATATGTGTATGTAGAAATAGGCATGTCTAGCCACAAGTATCCATCATTCACACGGGTTAATAACATATTTACACATGCATTAATATCCTAGCTCCTACCAAAGTGTGGGATGTCCAATAGATTCAATACGTCAGCTTGCTCTAACCCTATGGCCCATACCTTTGGCTCAACTATGGGAAAGTACATCTTTGCATCGATTTTAATCTCCAAGTAGTTGTTCAACACAATTTTAGGGAAATTCATTGTATTTGTGAGTTCATGGTCCATGTATTTTAGCTGCAAAACCTTGCCTATCATATCCTTGTCAATGATTACCCCAGTTGGAATTTCTAGTGTCACCAATTCATACCTGGCCTCCTTATTTAACTTAACTATTTTGTCATCGTCCTTCTTGGTGGAATGTAGTCCCTTGGAAACATCAGCTCTGACAAGGATTCTCCTGAAGTATCCTCAACTCCTGGTAGTTTTTTTTGTTGATCCAGTTCATGTTTTATTATGTTCCAATGGTGTTTCCTTTGGCATTGTCATCTCTGCAATACCATTACTTGTGACAACTCCTTCGGCTCTATGGAATTTATCTGGGATTTATGGAATTTATCTGGGATTTGAAACATTGCTCTCGGCTCTCTCTCTACTTACTGCAAAATCTAAATAACAATAGTGTTGGCCCTTCGACCCCTCAGCGGCTTTTGTGCCCCTTATAAAGTTGTCAATTTACCTTCATGCTTGAATTAACTATCTAATCCACTAGTATTTATTTATTTTTCAATAGACAAGGTTTAAGCATGAAGTTCATTCCATTTTAGCATTTAACTTAAACCATAAAAATATTTCTTGCAACAACCAAGATCATAAGAAGAAACACCATGCACAAGTACACAAGAAATATCCTGGGAAACCCTTCTCAACAAGGGAAGAAAAACTGGTCAATCCTTTTCTATATTCTTCAAGAGAAATGCCTTCACCACCAAGAAAACCTAGCACACAAGAGGGTTCTTGCAAACCCTAGAAGACTAGCGCCCAAGAGAGGTGCACATTGTTCCCATGAATATGTACTTGCTGAAATTTCCAAACTCACACAAAAGATATGATTCCTCAATGGGGAATTTACCTTTACTTATATTATACTGAACCTGTCAACATAAGTGTATATTGGCACAATAGGGCCAACCTCTCTAACTCACAATATAATTAATAATAACCATATTAATTATCATTTCCATTAATTATTAATTACATTAAGGTGGGGCCAACTTGTACCCTTTACATTACAATTAAGGTTACAAGTAGTTCTGACTCTTGAACAATATGGAAAGGGATATCATACACCCACTAGTGCTTAGACACTAGGGGTACATCCATAGGGATGTCCATGTCTTTATATCATTGTGTCTCACAAGAGAACCACACTCACTAGTTCTTAGCCACTAGGATCGTGTTCACCTGTGCTCATCGGATGACACATCCACTCAACAGATCTTCTTTTCCACTGCATTACATAGGAGATTTATCTGGAGTTCATCATCTCAACTCTATGCTAAGAGGAGGCCAATACATCATCTTTATCTCTGTCTCACAACGATGCACCCATCTCATGGGAATTCACACGTTCACCTTGTGCTAAGCCATAGGCATGTCCAACTCAGAAGATATCCTTTCTCACTATGTTACACAGGAGAATCATCTGGAGTTCTTATCAACTCTCTGTAAGGAGGAGGCCTTCACTACGTTCCATCTTTGTCTCACATAGGAGCCACACACCCAACTCATGGGATATCTCAGGTCGAATCAATCAGTATGTGTCCTGGAGTATGTCCCATGCAGTTGTAATCATCAACACTCCCTCTCAGCTAGGGATGCATTCTCCATCAGGCCAAGTCTCGCACAGAAGTACTTGAACTGTGTCTTGGTTGTAGTCATCAACACTCCCTATCAACTAGAGAGGTATTCTTCACCAAGCCATTTTGGTGAAGGTGTCTGCAATCTGCTCATGTGTAGGAAGGTATGGCACGTTTACTACTTTCCTTTGCATCATGTCTCTGAAAATGATATGTTATCTCAACATGTTTCGGTCTATCATGAAACACACGTTTCTCAAAGAGCTTCACACAGCTCTGGTTATAATCATAGAATCCATCTCATGATCAAGTAAGTCTATCAAAAGTTTATGAAGCCACACTGCTTCGCACACTCAATGATATATACTCTTCTTCTCTATTATTTAATGCCACAGAGCTTTGTTTCATGTTGCACTAGGAAACCATGACAACCTTCACGGTAAAACAACAATTGGATGTTCTCTTCCAGTCCACTGTACTTTTTGTCCATTCTGCATATCCCTGTAAACTCAAGTCTACACTAGAGACATATCTAACTGTGTCTCATAGATATCTCAATATGTGTTTCGTTGTTGTCAAGTGAGTCTGTCTCGGCTGAATCATGAATTGATTAAGTACATTCTCTGCATAGCATATATCAAATCTGGGTTTAACCAGATACATCAATATTCCAATCAACTTGTGTAACAATCTCGTCTGAATCATCATCATACATTTTCTTCAAATCCATCACCATGGATTTTCATTCTGTCATACTGAACTTCTTTAATATTCCCATTGTTTATTTTCCTTGACTCAAGAAAACCTCATTGGTCCTCTGTTACAATTCTTGTCCCAAGAAGTAGTGCATCATAATCAGATCCTTCATCTCAAAATCAGAAGTCAAAGCTTACCTATGTCCAACAATAAGGCTTTCTAAATAAGTCATCAAAATTAGGCTTTCGTCACAAATGTAGTAATAGTTTTGGTTTAGAAAAACTTTTGGTGAAACCCAAACTCCTCAAGAATCCATTTATTTGATGTAGTTTCCAACTCATGGATGGTGGTACAGATGAAAGTGCATTGGTCTACTGAATCAATGTGTCTCATCATAGTTCACTCCCTCTACTTATGATAATCCTCTGGCTATAGATCTCACTTTGTATTTCTCGTCACTTACATAGGTTACATGTTTGATCTTATAGATCCTCTTGGAAGTCAGACTTCCCTTTTGGTCTCTGAACAATATCTCATACATCATTTTAAGATTGTTGGTATTCTTCTGATATGGAATCTTTCCATATTTGTTCACCCATATCTTCTTCATGTAAGAGAGTCTCAGAATTAATGAAGTGGTTCATGGATGAAGGATAGCTTGAAAAAACTATTTTTCTTTCTCAAGATGTCCCTTGAGGGACTTGTATGTTCATTTTTCTCTTGTAGAGTTTTGTTGACTCTAGACAAGCCTTTTATTCCCTACTACAATGTCTTTGGGCATATCAACTGGAGCAGCTAAACCAGATGGAATATTGTGTGTCTCCTTCTAAACTCCTGAAGGGAGAGAAGTTATTGTCTCTCCCTTCCTTTTATTTTGTTTTGACTCTCTCTTGAGTCAAGTAACTCTCTTTGAAGTCAGAAGGATGAAAGTCTTATTTTATTTGTTTTCTAGACTTTTTATGTCTTCTTTGACCAGCATAATAATCGATCAATAAGGTTTGGAATCCCGTACTAGGGATAATGGTCCAAGTCATGAGGGCTCCCACACTGGAGATAATACCCTTCACTTATTAAGAAAGAAATCAACTATAAAATTAATGATCAACTAATTTACTTGGATTTGCAGTCATGCTCAACTCTATGTTTATTCTTTTAGAGGAATTACTTCTCCTCTCTCTTATATTCATTCTTTTGGGGTGGTTCTGGATCAATGTCAGCGGTGGAAACATATTGTATTCCTTTCTTCCTGGTTGGACAATTTCTTGCATAGTGCCAATATTTGTCACATCTGAAGCATTGAATTTCTGAAACATCTCTTCTATGATTGTGACCTGGGGTTGATAGAGACTTATCATCTCTGAATGTGTGCCTAAATTTTCTTTTGAATCTTCCTCCTTTCTTTGTATGAAGTGAAAGATCATGGTTTTCATCAAGGATGTCTTCCACTCCTCTATTTCTAAGTCTAAGTTCTTCTTAAGTACTGCATGTCCATAGACAATCAAAAGTTGATAACTTTTCTCTTCCACTAATGCTTTGAAGAAAAGGCTCCCACTGTTTTGGAAGATTTTTTAGAGTAGATAAGACAAGTTCTATGTCGGACATGATTTCTCTAATGGCTCCTAGTTGTTCTTTAATCTCTGATATCTTCATAAAGAAGGTAGAAACGGTATCACCTTTAGTCATCTTAGTACTTTGAAGTTGGCCCTTTAAGGTAAGATATCTGAGAGTGTTGTCACTTTCAAACATATATTTTAATGCTTCATATGTTTCATAAGTTGTCTTCAGGTTGGCAATGCGAGGTAAGAGATGAGCTCTTACTGAGTAGATGATTATTTTTCTTTCCTTGACATCTTCTTCCTTTCTTATATTCTTCTCTTCATCGGTAGTTGTATCTGGTAAAGTTTTTGTTACCACATACAAAAGGTCATATTCTTCAAGGGTGACCTAAATCCTTGACTTCCAGGAGTTGAAGTTGTTTGTTCCATCAATCCTATCTTCTACTAAAGTTATGTTCTTCATTTTTTCGGATTTCTTCTCAAACTCTCACCAACTGGACTTAGAAAAACTAATGGTTTTGTTGGGCTTATGGATTCTAAAAATCAACTTTGAGAGTGTCATAGTAATTATTTTTGAGTTGAAATGTTTCTTCAAGAAGTTGCAGAAACCCTAAGAACAAGGTTCTGCAGAAAATTTTGGCACACTAGAAACCCTAGGGCCAAAAACTCAAAATATTCAGAAATTCACTTTGAATATCTCTAGAGATGCGTTGAGGAAGGTCTTACAACTTGATCTAAGTTTTATCTCCAACATCCACTTGTAAGGTGTTTAAAAGTCCAATCAAGTGAGGGTCGTACGGATTTCTTCAGAAACCCTAGAGGTCATACGGAACTACAGAAGGAGGGTGGATTAGCCTTTTAAGTGCTTGTACATGGGTTCTTCAAGACCTAAGCTCTGATTCCATGTTTATTTTTCAATATAAAAGGTTTAAGAATGAAGCTCATTCCATTTTATCATTTAACTTAAACCATAAAAAAAATTGTTGCAACAACCAAGATCACAAAAATAAACACCATGCACAAGTACACAAGAAGTATCCTAGGAAACCCTTCTCAACAAGGGAAGAAAACCCAACCAATACTTTGTCATATTCTTCAAGAGAAACACCTTCACCACCAATAAAACCTAGCACACAAGAAGGTGCTTGCAAACCCTAGAAGACTAGCGCCCAAGAGAGGTGCACACTTTTCCCA
>SNQJ01S0077642.1:8148-34956 GCA_010110895.2 Picea sitchensis | reverse complement strand
GGTAAATAATAAAGTGAAGTGATGAGTGTACTATAATTCAAAGTGAATACAAAATAAATTATTTCACTAATAAATTTAATGGAGAAATTAGAAGTGGGTTAACCCTAAAATAAGGAAAGTGGGCAAAGTGAACTAGAAGATGTTTTTAAGGAAGCTACTTGGAGAGTATAAATAAGAGGCAAGGCTTTCTAATTTTACATCACACTTGAGAATATTGAATATATATAGGTGTCTGAGGTAACCAAAGTATATCTAAGTAGAATTTCTGAGGGAAGGTGAAGAAAAGAAGGTCGGAATTCAAGGAAGGATAAATTATTTTGATGATGCTTTCTAAGGTATGTTATTTACAGGTCATCTCACCATTTTATCAATAACGTTTTTTATAGAACGATTCCGAACGTGAAATTTATATTCCAATGAGGAAACATATCCAAGTATATGTGGTAAAAAAATCAGCTTGTGGGTCGTCGTAGTTTTGGAGTTACACTCCATGGAAAATAGGGTTTTTGGCTAGTCCTGAAACTAGTATAAAACATGAGTTTCAGGTAAAAACGTCATAACTTCTTCATAACATATCCAAATTCAGTAAGACAAAATGTGTTGGTTAGATTATATTCTTTAGTATGTTGTGTAACAATTTTATATCTATTCAATAAATATTCCATGTGGGGCACGCTCTACAAGGTCGCTCTCTAGAATAAAACAAAATTTAGAAAGGTATGTCATTCTTGCTATAACTCCTTTTCTGAGAGGTTCCAAGTAGTGACAACTGGAGGAATTGCATAAAACACATTGAATAACATTGTGTATTAGTTTCAGATCTTTATTCATTACAAGTACAAAGTTATGATTATTTCAATTTAGGGTTGTTGACTAATCCAAAACTAGGCATGTGAGACTAAAGAAAAGTTTGAAGAAAATTCTAGTCTCTTGTTGTTAAAGTTAAGGAAGGTTTGAAGGAATGTGATCATATACACCAGGTCTATTACAGAGTTACAAATCATATTTAGATGATGAAATTGATGAGGGCATTTGGATGAGGTACAAGTCGGGTACATGGTTGAGACAAGTAGTTGATGAGTTGGCACATACATGAGGTGTATAGTTGATGATGTTGGTACATATTGGTGATTCATAGTTGATGAGTAGTTGATACATGGTTAGTACATACTTGGTACATGGTTGGAGACACTTGTTAGTAGTATTGTTGACACATGGTTTATGTATGATGTAGCATACTTGTATTATTAGAAGCACATATTGATCATGGTGATGGTTATGAGTTGTTGTGTTATACTTGGTTGATGAACATCTTTGAGAGTTGTCTTAGTGATTGATCTTGGTGAGTAGATCTAATTTGGTTGATAAAATTGACGAGACAGGTGGTTATGATAGGTTGTTTGGACAAGTTGTTGTGACAGGTTATTTGTACAAGTTTGTGTATGTGTATGATTGTTCATTTGTTCATTGCTTATTTAATCTGCAATTATTGGATGATAATGCTACATTGATATAACACTTTGATTATATGGTTAAAAATGATTAAATTTATCTATTACTGATTCACCCCCCTCTCAGTAATCTAACAATTGGTATCAAAGAGAGGTTCCTTCAGGAAACATTTTAACCACTGGAAGGAGATCATGGATTATTCTGAGAATGGAGTACCAATGTTTAATGGTTAGAATGGTTTTAAGTCTGTGCATCAACCAAGTATAACACAACAACTCATAATCATCACCAAGATCAATATGTGCTTCTAATAATACAAGTATGCTACATCATCCATAAAACATGTGTCAAAAATACTACTAACAAGTGCCTCCAACCATGTACCAAGTATGTACCAATCATGTATCAACTACTCATCATCTATGACTCATCAATAGGTACCAACATCATCAACTATACACCTCATGTATGTGCCAACTCATCAACTACTTGTCTCAACCATGTACCCGACTTGTACCTCAACAAAATGCCCTCATCAATTTCATCATCCAAATCTGATTTGTAACTCTGTAATAGACCTGGTGTATATGATCAAATTCCTTCAAACCTTCCTTAACTTTAACAACAAGAGACTATCATTTTCATCAAACTTTTCTTTAGTCTCACATGCCTAGTTTTGGATTAGTCAACAACCCTAACTTGAAATAATCATAACTTTGTACCTGTAATGAATAAAGATATGAAACTAATACACAATGTTCTTCAGTGTGTCTTATGAAATTCAGCCAGGTGTCACTACTTGGAACCTATCAGAAAAGGAGTTATACCAAGAATGACATACCTTGCTGAATTCTGGATTATTCTAGAGAGCGACCTTGTAGAGCGTTCCTCGCACGGAATATTTATTGAATAGATCTGAAACTATTAAAAAACATACTATAGACTGTAATTTAACCAATACATTTGGTCTTACTAAATTTGGATTTCCACTCAACAAGGAAATTTTAGATACCTTGTCTAAGCTTTATGATGAACTACAACTTGTCTTCATAGATGAGGCATCTTTGATTGGAAGTCGCTTCTTATATTCCATTGACATTCGACTGAGAAACATAAAACATGTGCACACCAAATACTTTGGGGATATTGGCATGATATTCTGTGGGGATCTTTATCAGGCTCAACCCATACAATATTCTTTGATATTTGAACAACCTACGGTCAATATGCAAACAGTGACGCGTGAATTTTGGAAAGAAAATATAAAATGATTTGAATCACATACTACAATGCGCTAGACAAATGAAACATTTATTTCAATTTTGAACAAAATGCGGACAAAAAGCCAAACATGTGATGACTTAACTTATATCAATTCAAGGTGCATGTGAAATGCACCAACATAACCAACCTTCCCTTACTTGTTCTACAAGAATAAGGATGTTGCAATGCATAACAGGTACATGCTATCACTCAAGCCTGGCAATGATATCATCATCAATTCAATTGACCTTGAAAAATAAAACCATGGCAATGTACCATGTCATCAACATACAACTACTTTTCCTTTGCAACTTGTCCTAAAATTAGACATGCTAGTCGAAATATATGCCTGCAACTATGATTCAAAGGATGACTTGGTGAATGGTGCAGATGGAATAATCAAAGCTTATACCAAAACATAAAAACTTGATGTCTTCTAGATTATGTTCCATGACCCGTATATTGGTCACTAACAAGCAAACACATTATCTTATCTATATAATTCAAACACTTCGCGTGATTGGACACCGATATTACTAATATCAAAACCAGTATCGACATCGACAAAGACAGGTCAACTGAAGATTCAAAAATAGTTTCCAATTAAACTTGCATGTGCACGTACAATCCACAGATCACAAGGGATAACACTTGATAGTGTTGCATTTGACCCTGCTGGAATACGAATACATGGAATTGTATCCACAACTCTGTCCCATGTTAGAAGCATAGACTCCTTGTATTTGGTAAGGGCTCTTACAAAAGATAACTTCAAAGTCAAACATAAAGTTGATATTGATATGCAACGCCTTCGGACTAGTGCAAAATGGCATCTACAATATGATTACCAATCCATAAAAACAAACTCATATGTATCAATTCTCTCACTTAACACGCGCAACTTACATGCACATATGAATGATATACTCAGTGACCATGACACAATGCAGTATGATATTTTGTACTTGCAAGAAACATACATGACATTATGCATGCAAAACAAGCAATTTCCAAATCAAAATTGCATATCAAGTTACATTACACATGGAGTGATGATATTAGTGAAAAAACATGTAACAATTTTGGAGCATATGCATTTCGAAGAAAAAAATGTTGAGATGGTGCTAGCAAGAGTAATCTTCCATGAATCAGAAATTGCAATATTGAATCTCTATGCCGCTCTGCATGCAACATTTCCCAACATACTGAATGTTGTTTCAAATGCATTACAACATTTACATTTGAACAAAACTATTATCATTCTAGGAGACTTCAATATTGACATGCTACAAAATAGTGATAGAACAAAAGAATTGGAAAAATACATGTGCAATTACAGTCTCCTCTTTCTTTTGGATAAGATAAACCATGTACAAAATGCACTTATTGACCATGTATGTTCAAATGGGCCCATTTCACAATACACCCTCTTTATCTTAGACACATAATGGTCTGATCACGATACAATTTGTATTGTACTTGAATTATGAAATATACATCAAGCATATTACAAAATCATATTTCCATGTCTCAAAGCATATCTAGCTAATTTGTTGCACAAAATCAAATTATTCAACTAGGATCATCCGACTTCTTAATTTTTTCTGGTTTGTAATAGATTTTGGACACAAAGGATTTTTTATAACCATAAACATGGATCAAGAAAAACAAAGGTACATGCTTCTAACACTATCTGTTACTCTATTCCTTTGATTCTAATTTACTATATGTACATATTCCTTGTTTTCCTTACATACCAACTTACATTCATGTTCATTGTATTTTGTACTTTCCTTCATTGAAACAAACAGAATAAATAGACAAGATGAAGAACTCTTAACTAGAAATGTAGAACAAGACATACGAAGGTGCATACTTCTACCCATATTCCATACTCCATAGCTTTATATTTCATTTATTCTATGCATATTTATTCTACTGATTTGCAACTCATTTTTTTTATATGTAGATACTACATATCTTCCTACATATTAACTTATCTTCATGTCGATTGTATTTTTTGTGATTCTAAATTGAAATAAATAAAATTGTATTTAATCTTTTTACATGTGTTCCTACATAGCAACTTAGCTTCATTTCCATTGTATTCTATGCATTGCTACATTGAAAAAAAATAGACTAATTGAACAAGAGGATGAAGTCTTATGTGCCACAACAAAGGAAGTTGCAGTACAATCTTCCAAAAGGTATACCAACAGTAATAGTAAATCAAACAAAATGCATGTGCTTAATGTACATCCATATCAATTATGAACAATATACAATGCATATGCATATTTAGTTGTTGTCATGTTCTATGTACACATGTTTGCATAAAAAAATGTTGGACAACTCACAGGACTAATAGTGTCATCGGCAGGTCTAGCCACCTGACGACCTCTACTGATATTAGGTTCTTCTGACTGTTGCTATCAAAAATGAAATGAAGTGGAGTCCCCTTTACCCAAATATGTGAGTAAAAGAGGCACTCCCCTTCCTCTTGTTCTTTTGGTTCGCTTGGTTGGACTTTGGTGGTAGTGACAATGGCACTGGGTTCAACATCGATAATCCACTTCCCTTCTTCTGGATTTGATTCATAGTCAGAATCAGCCTCTGACTAAGAAGCCTTCAACTCGACCATGAGTGATTGCTTGGAGCGACATTCTTCGGTGTTGTGCCAAAGGATTTTATGGTATTCACACCATTTTCATTTGTCCTTCTTCGTCTTCTCATTTCCCTTCTTGTGTTGCGGCTTGGACTGGTTGTCCTGAGAGTGGCCATCTTTTCTCCATCCCTTGTTGTGTGGGTTGGGGAATCCTTTTCCTTTATTCAACTGTGAGGAGTTTGCAGATCCAAACTCTCGCCTCTTCTGCTTAAATTTCTACTTGATCTTGACATCATATCTATAAGTCATACCCAATGAGGCGATGTCCACAAACTCCATTAATGTTTGAATGTATCTATGCAAACAACCGTGGTATTTGAGCACCAGATGTCACTCAAAGTCTTTGATACCCAATTTGGTGCACAGGGTATGGAAAATATTGGTGAAATGTGGTATTGTCTGGTCCCTTTCATGACACAGGGTGGTCCATCTTGTGTATTGGTCCTCGTAGCTTCCAAAAAGGTAGTATTGTTCTTTAATGGCATCCCGGAAGGAATCCCATGTAGGGGAAACTACAAATATTGCATATTCCTCTATGGCCCTTTTCTCAAAGTAAGTATCCCACCGGTCCTTAACATGGGGGATGGCCTTGAGGAGTGGAAAAGTAATCTTTTCCCTATTGGAAAAAGTGTGGACCGAAAAATACCCTTCGAGCAGATTCAACCATTTATATACAACATCCACATATATCAGTCCTTCAAATAATGGAATATCAAAATTTACCTTTACCTTGAAGGGGGTTGTATGGCCGCTTGATGAAGATGCTTCTCCTATGGGCATCCGCTGAAGGATTTATGCAAAGTTTTCCATCATTTTTCTCCTTTGTTGTGCAAGGGATTCCTCGAGAAACATTTTAAAAGGATCTCCTGCTCCATCATATTTCTTTTCATCACCCATGGGTTGTTGCCGGGCTCGGCGAGACCTATCTTGCAAAGGCTCGATTGGTTCGAGTCCCAACTTCTTGTACCCATATCTTGTTAGGGACATGCACGAAGAAAAATAAATGAAGAGCAGACCGCTCTATTACCACTGATTGAGATTTAGGAGTGGAACAAACTGATTAACACACTGAATAGAATAAACAAAGAGATATGGATAACAACATATATATCTAGAGAACAATATCTTCTATTGAATTAATGAAATAGGCTGAGACTGTAGAACTGAAACAACTTACTCAAATGGTGGTAGCTATCTTTGAGAAGAGATGTGGCTACTATGTGCATATGTCTAAGAAGAATGATTACAATGAGGCTCCAAAGGCCTTTTTAATATTACTCATTAATTCCAAAACCCTAGACATCCAAAAACCTAACCCTAGAGGTGAAATGCCAAAAGTCATGTGGGCCCCTATGGGTAAGTTGGTAGCTCAACT
Organism: Picea sitchensis; assembly: GCA_010110895.2. Classification (NCBI taxonomy): domain Eukaryota; kingdom Viridiplantae; phylum Streptophyta; class Pinopsida; order Pinales; family Pinaceae; genus Picea; species Picea sitchensis. The sequence continues at coordinate 28,201 of SNQJ01S0077642.1, read as the reverse complement.
TCCTGGGGTTGTAAATTTTTCATACGACCTCCGTTTTAGGCACGTGATAGCCCGTTGGAAAGGTCTTTTCGAGAAATACACATTATGTTGTCAAATTCTAGTTTCATCTACAGTTTGATTGTCGAAAGCCAAAAAACATTATTTAGGGCCCCAAAATGACCCTAGAAGTACAGAAAGATGTGTTGACATGAAAACATCCAAAATAAGCCAGTTGGATTAGGTGGGACCACCAGTCTCCTCCTAGAATATGTGTAGGGATTCATACAACCCTAGAAATGTAGACCCCACAATTACAAAGAATTACAAAAGAACGTGTAGAACTAAAAGCTGTCAAGAGGAGCTAGTTGGAATAGGTGCATGGCCACCAATATCCACCTGGATTAATTATGGAATCCAAGACTTAGAACACTCACCAACAACACTACACTTCATATCTTACAGTCCACAAGGGACATACACCTACGCAGGCCAAGTGGATGCAACTTTGCAGCATTCTTTCCCTTACTTGCTAGAAGAAGCAGGGACACATCCAGATCTAAATAGGGAGGACTTGGGTCACTAGAAAGGGTGTCCACTGTCCCTCGCCAGTCAACATGATTAATTGATATTGTAATCTTTCGTTGCCAGTCAAGTTGAGGAGGGCAACTTCTAATAAATAGATAACATGTTAGTTTCACCAATCAATTAATTAATAAACATCCCTCATCAGTCTAGTGTAAGAGGGAGTTCCATATTTTCTTTTAGAAGGTCAGTCCAATCAGTCAGTAGCATTTTAAACAATGCTCACTAGTATCACTGTGCAGAGCACTCAGAAATAAAGCAACAACTTTTGTGTTGTTGCTGCAAAACAAAAAATCGCCCAAGTTGCTAAAAGGGCATCTTCCTTGCCGAATATAGTTGATGGGCATTTTTACTTCTCATTCCCAACGTTTTTCTACATATGTTCTATGAATCCTTTTACTATGCAATGTTTTCTTTCTGAATGTTAATCTAGTTTATTGGCTGCATTTTTTAATTGTTGCATATAGAATTGCAGATCAAATAGGCCTTCAAACCTTCTAAATTCAAATTCTATTAGAATCCTGCAATCTTGTTTATTTGATTTTGGACTCTTTCTTGATTATGAAATCGAGGACAACTTTGAAATAGGGCTCGAAATCTGTTTTCATTGGGATTAGTGTCTTGGAGGAAGGATCAATGTCCTCCTTTCCTTGTTTTTTTTTAATTTGGGCAGAACTTCAAAAAGGCTCAATGGCCTTATATCTTGTTTGTCTTTGGTTCAAAGTATATCTTTTGTAGTGGGTCCTTTTCCCTTGATTTTTGGTTTGTACTTTGAAGAAGGCTAAAATCCCTTCCTTTGAAGTTGGGGAAAATATTTGAATTATCCTAAAGGATTTTCTTTGATGATCGTGAGTTATGTTTGAAAGTGCCCTGATGAAGTCTGGGTTAATTTTTCAAAGAGGTCAATGGCCTTCATCTTTTGAGGTTGGGCCACTTATTCGAAAGAGGATTGGTGGTGTATCTTTCAAAGATCGGGTGTATCTTCAAAATTGGCCCAATGGGCCATCTTTGGAGAAGCCTTGATGGATTTTTTCCTTCGAATCGAGCACAACATTAAAAAGTGGTCTATGGCCAATTTCAAAGAACACCCAATGGCCTTTCCCTTTGAATGAAGCACAACTCCAAAATGTGTCCAATGACCAATTTTGAAGAAGGCCCAATGGCCTTTGTCATTCAATTTAGGCACAACTTCGAAATGTGGAAAATAACCAATTTCAAAGAAGGCTTGATGGCCTTTCCCTTCAAATTGGGCACAACTTTGAAATGTGGTCGATGGCCAATTTCAACGAAATCCTAAAGGATTTCCCTTCAAAAATCGGGCAAGACACTCGAAAGTGGTTGATGGTCAATCCTTTGAATGGGCTCAATGGGCTAACATTTGAATAGGGTGAATGACATGATTTGTGTGTGTGTGTGTGTGCGCGCACACACACACACACACACACACACACACGTGTATGCACATTGAAAAATGATCCAATGAAAGTGAAAAAGGGGGTTGCATGTGGTCTTCAACCCACAAAACAAGTTTAGAATTCAAGGGGAATGATTCAAGGTATCCAAAAGAAGTTGAGTTAAATAAAATGACAAAAAATACCCCATCTCCTCAATGTGGTGATCAAAGGGATTAGAGATATGACAAACTTCCCAAGTTGTGGTTTATTTCACTATGTTTGTTGTAATATGTGGAAACTCCCCATTGTGATTGATTTATCATGTTTGCATAATATGTGTTGAGTAGCAATCAATTGGGTGTAGCTCGAGTGGTTGTGAGGAAAAGTTGTTGGCCTCCCCAACCAAGTTCAAATCCCACTAAATTTTTCTTAGTGCTCTAATTGTTGATGAGTTATATATGATGTATTCATGAGTGTTAAATAACAAAACTCCAACATATAACTCTCCTCATAAAAATATTAACTTATGTAAAGCCATAACTAATAATGTTTTTTCAAATTGAATTTCATTTATGATCATATACTATATTTTGTTAATACTAAGAAATTAATCATATTAAAAATAATTACAAATATAATAATATTTATATCACAATCAAGTCATTAATATATATTTTAATGTAATAAGACTTTATATAAGTACCCAATAATAATAAAATTAAATTTTGTTAAAAATATATAAATTTGATTTGATAAAATTTACAGTTTTTATAAAATATAAATTTAAAAATAAAATGAAATTCTCAATTTATTTTATTATTGTAGTGACTACATGGCATATGTTCTAAGTGAATTTTATATACAAGGACAATTTAATGAATGTCATGAAGTATTCGATTCTTCCATTGAGAATTATTAACAGCGGCCAATCACTCATTACGTTTGAATATTGGCCTCCAAGGCAACTAGATTACATAAATTCGGTATTGAGAGCCAATACCTTTCAAATACACAAATTTATATAGGATTTCTCCCATGGTCAGCAAAATCTGTCACATTGCACCAGTAATGTAGTATGACATTTGGCCATTGATGAACAACCTGTTTCCGTCCCTTCTCTCGAGTCGGAAATGATCGCACAGTTCGATAATATCGGATCTCTCACCACGTGGGTGGCTTGGAAAGGCGGCCAACTCGTCATGTAACCCTGGAGCCTTGGTCAGTACAACGCAACCCACTTCCTTGAAGACCCGGCCTGAGAAACGTTGCAGTAATGAGTAAGCTGGGAACAAGCAGAAGGGTAACTTGAAGACCCGGCCTGGGAAACGTTACAGTAATTTGTAGAGATAAAGCTTTCAATTTAATGTGACAAGTTAGATAATTGTGATAGAGATAAAGTTGTATACCTTACCTCAATCTTCTTTCACTTTGACTCACTAAGCACCACGTGGAAAAACTCATTATTATTACTCTTTGTATAATCAGAGCATCTCGGGTTTGACAACGCTGAATTGATGCTTTCAAAAATTCAATTTAAATAATTTAATTGAGTGATTTCATCAGATTTAGATTTATATGTTTGAATTTCATTAAAAAAATATATATATATATCAAAAAAAAGAGTGTTAAGACTTTCAAACAATAATAATAAATTACAATATTCAAATGAAGTAGGTTAAGTTTTCTAAGAAATAAAGGTTTTTCGGTTACATTTGCTCAAATTAGAGTCCAAGCTAAAAAAAACTATTTAGTAGAATAGTTAGACAACACCTATTCAAATATTCAAAATATTTAAATTATGTTATACGTATGTGTATTATGGAAAAACTTTATTAAAAAGCATAAATGTGTGGGTTGTAGTTATTAAGTGACCCTATATATTTATATTTAATATTTATTTAATATAAATTTAAATTTTACAAAATTTATTTAATAAAATATATATATATATTTTTTATATTAATATATATTTTTTTATTTTTTCCTAAAAAATGTAATTTTATTCATCCAGAGAGATAAAATTACACTTTGTAGGTGTTGTTTGAGCACATTTAGTAGAGTAGAGAAAGTAAGAGAGTTTTTAACCAAAAAGAACCAATGTGTTGATAAGTGAGCTATCCAAGTTCTTTGTGAACTGATGCTAGTCTAACATAGCCTGCTACATGTAGTTTACATGATCATGTACATAGCTAAGAAGTTATTTATACATATACAATGTATAGACCAAATTGGTTCCAAAAAATATACAGAAAAAGTAAAATTGGAGCATTATGGAGCACGAGCTTGAGTTGGTTCTTCAATGAAGAGTCGGTGGTAGAAATTCTAAACTATGTCTCTGATTGATTCAAAAAAGTGCCATTGACCATAGGAAAGATGGAGCCCATATTTGGACAATGCATCTGCTATTGTGTTCCTATCCATGTAAACATGTCATATAGAAAATGAGTCAAAAGATGCCAACAATGTAGAAATCTCCCTCAAAATAGGTTGCAGAAAAATATTGTGGCAACACTATGTTTTCTTAACCCAGTTTATGACATTCATAGAATCACCAAAGAGTTGTATGGAAAGTAATCCTTGTTCATTTGTTGTTTTGAGTAGTAGGAGAAGTGCCATGAGTTTTGCATAATTGTTTGTGCCTTTTCCCAGTCCCATTTTTATTTTGAAAAAATGTGAGTCGGAATATGAAGGATTCCCCCCCCCTTTAATATATTTTATTTTATTATCTATTTATATTTAATATTTATTTAACAATTTTTTTTTCCATTGGAAAAAATCTATATATTCAAAAATAATATACATGTTTGTGTCTCGAAAAGGGGTGGGAATGCATGTAACAACATGCAATCCTTTCTTTAACTTCTATCTGCTTGTTGCTAATCATATTCTTTAGAAATGTAACATACCCCGCCAACCATAGGTCTGGGTATATATGCTACCCGCAAGCCCACCCTTGGACTTCTTTCTCATACCGATACCTTCTTTATTTATTAAACATGCATAAGATAAGAGAATTAACGACATGCACAGTAATATCTAGCAAGCATGCATGTTCTAAAGATTCAATTAATGATAATTAAATATGCAGTGGAAAAACATTCATACACAGATAATAATATCACAACGGAGAGAACTTATCTGTATGAAAGATGACACCAACTGACTGCAGACCAAGGACGTTCCACCCAACCGTAGACACTACTACTCCAAATATCAACAACAACGTCACCCCCAAGCCAAGACTATGAATCCACAATGACAGTTCCAGAGTGAACTTGGCTTCCCAAACCAGTCAGCTCTCAAGCTCTCACAGGCTTCTCAACACTCACAACAATCCAAGTACCCAGCTCTCTTCTACCTAGCTTGCACCACCCAAGAGAACAAACCTCCACCTTTCTCTGCTATGCAGTCCCTGAGGCAGTCCTTCTCCTTATTCGGGCCTCCAGCGCAACTGGTCCAGAATCTCAATGCTGGAACTTCCATGACTCGCGGCTGTGAGCCATGCTAGACACAGGCCACTGCATCTCATACATGTAGGCCTCAAGGCATGACTGGATCACACCAACGAACACTATAGCCAACTATCCTGTGGCTAATTCTTTCGCAGTTCGGTCCCCCTTCCTGAGACTAATACGCAGGTGAGGATGGATGGAGGAGGTAGGTAAGTGCATGGGAGTGCGTGAGCATAAGAATGAGGTAACACAAAGGTGACAGAGAAAAAAACTACAATGACCAACCCCACAATTGGACCAGGGGTGGGTTTAAGTATGTTTGTGGGGAAATCAAGAACCTCCTGGCCTCCCCAAGAACCTCACGTAACAGATTCCCCCCTTTAGTAAAAAAGGTAATTAACATAGGAATAAACATTTGTCCTCTCAAGCCCCCTCTCTTTTGGAATCATAGCCCCCTATAACTCTAGTCATTGTCCGTCTAGCAGCCAACGATGTGTTTATTCTTAATAATGATCAAAGCATTACATTTCTTGGGCATACTGGCCCTTTAAATGATTGTTTGGGCACTCAGGCCTCTCAACATCGTAACAATACATTATTTAAAATGTGGTTTCACAACCTGGGGTGTTACATCACCTCCCCCTTATTTTGGCATTGTCCTCAGTGCATATACAAAATAGAGATCAAAATCTCAAATTTATTCAAAAAGTTGTGGATACTCTACCTGCATGGCATCGTCATGCTCCCAGGTAGCATCTTCAGGACTGTAGCAGGTCCACTAAACTTTTACCAGCTCTATAAATCGATTCCGGAGCATTTTTACCTTTCTTTCCAATACCCATGTTGGCTGAACCTGAAAGTCTCCCTCCGTCTCTACCTGAATCAGATGCCAATCAATAACATGGTTAGGATCATGTACATATTTCTTTAGTAAAGATACATGCAATACATTATGCACATTTGTGGAAGCAAGTAATGCAAGCATGTATGCAACTGGTCCTATTCTGTCCAATATTTCAAATGGACCACATAATTTGGCTGCCAATTTTGTACAACTACCCAATTTCAAAGAGCTTTTCTTGGGATTCACTTTCAAAAGTACATGCTCCCCTAATTTAAATTCTCTAGGTGTCCTATTCTTGTCTGCATAAAATTTATGTCTATCCTGAGTTGCCTTTAAATTCTCCTTAATCTTGACCACCTGGTCTTCCATGTCCTTGAGCAGCTCTAGACCAAGTACGACTCTATCTATTGGGTTGTCCCAGCTCACTGGAGTATTTCATTTCCTACCATACAAGGCTTCAAATGGGCTCATTCTCAATGAATGTTGATACCCATTGTTATATGCAAACTCAACCAAGTGTAAGAAATCTTTCCACTTAGATGGCTTATCCATCACATACATTCTCAGCATGTCTTCAATTATTCGATTGACTCTCTCTTTTTTCCCATCTTTCTGGGGGTGATATGTTGTGCTAAAGTTTATATTTGTGTTAAATCCTTTAAACAATCGCCTCTAGAAGTTGGAGATAAACTTTGTATCTCTGTCCAGGACAATTGTCCTAGGTATCCCATGAAACCTAGCAATTTCCTTCATGAAAAATTCTACAACATTAGTCGTTGTATGCATTGTCTTCACAAGCACAAAATGAGTATCCTTTGTTAATTTGTCAACCACCACCATGATTGAATCATGTTTCTTATTCGTTCTGGGTAATCCCGTGATGAAATCCATGGTGATCACTTCCCATTTCTTCTCTGAAATTGGCAATGGCTGCAGCAAACCCGCTGGGTGTGTATGCTCGGCCTTCACCTTCTAACATTCCATACATCTAGTGATGTAATCAACAACATCCTTCTTCATTCCGGGCCAAAAGAACTGGCTTCTTACTGCTATAATTGTTTTCTGGTAAACGGGATGTCCAGCATAAGGAAAATCATGCATTTCCTTCAGTACCACATTCCTTAATTCTCTGGAACTAGAAACATACATTCTATTTTTATGCATGAGTAATCCATCTTCCTTTATTTCATACTCTTTTATTTTCTGCTATACATCTCCTTGTTGTAAGTTTTCCTTTACCTGTAGGTAATGCTGATCTGTTACAAGACCATCTAAAATTCTTCTCTTCAAGTCTGACTGATGCATACTAACAGTAGTAGCATGCATGAGATGCACTCTCCTACTATGTGAATTGACAAATTTATTCTCCTTTCCCTTTATATGCTTTATATCGAAGTCATACTCACTTAAAAATTCCATCCATATTGTTTTCCTAGCATTCAAGGTCGGTTGTTCAAAAAGATACTTCAGATCATTGTGGTATGTTCTTAATTCGAATTTCTTCCCCATGAGATAATTCCTCCACATCCTCAAGGCATGAACAATGGCAACAAGTTCCAAGTCATGTGTGGCATAGTTCCTCTCATGTTTCTTAAGCTTTCTAGACTCATATCCAATGACATGTCCATTTTGCGTGAGGATTCCCCCAAGTCCTTCCTTACAAACGTCTGTACATACCACAAAAATTTCATTTGGGTCAACAATCTTTAACATAGGTGCACTAGTAAGTAATTCCTTCAACAGATTAAAATTATTTTCACACTTGAGTGTCCATTCAAATTTAGTTCCCTTCTTTTGCAAAGAAGTGATGGGATGAGCAATCTTAGAGAACCCTACTATGAACCTTTTGTAGTAGCCATCTAATCCCATAAAATATCTGATGTCTAACACATTTCTAGGTGTTGGTCACCCTCTAATGGCTTCGATCTTCTTTGGGTCTACTGTTATGCCTTGCTCTGAAATAATGTGTCCCAAGTAATGGATATTCTTTTGATAAAAAGAACACTTACTCAACTTGGCATACAACTAATGTTCTCTCAGTTCTTGCAATACCAATATTAAGTGATGTTCATGCTCCTCTTCAGATTTAGAATAGATAAGTATGTCATCCAGGAATACTATGACAAACTTGTCCAAATAATTTATGAATATGCCATTCATTAAGCACATGAAGACAACTAGTGCATTGGTTAGTCCAAATGGCACCACTACAAATTCATAATGACCATACTTGGTCCTAAAGGTTGTCTTATGAATGTCTTCTTCCTTGATTCTTACCTGATGGTATCCTGCCCTCAGGTCAATCTTTGAAAATATCTTTGCTCCTCTTAGTTGATCAAAGAGGTCAACAATTCGGGGTAGTGGATACTTTTTCTTTATAGTGTACTTGTTAAGCTTTCGGAAGTCAATACACAACCTCAAGGTTCCATCCTTCTTTTTGACAAAAAGTACCTGTACTCCCCAAGGTGAAGCACTTGGACGTATGTACCCTTTCTTCAACAATTCCTCCAACTGCATTTGCAATTATTTTAACTCTGGTGTGCTCATTCTGCAAGGTGTTTTTGACATCGAGGTGGCCCCTGGCACTAAATCAATTGAGAAATCTATCTCCCTTCTTGGTGGAAATCCAGGTATTTATTGGAATACACCCTAAAATTCCTATAGTACCAAGAAATATTCAAGGCTTGGCCCTTCATATTATCTGGCTCTTCCACATGAGCTGCATACAATTGAGATCCTTTTCTAAAACATATTTTTAGATGTAAGGCTGAAATCTCCCTTATAGAGATGGGTCTTGGAACTCCTTTCACTGTGCTCTATTTTCCATTTCCCTCAAGACATGTAAATGTCTTGTTATGACAATCTAGGAAAGCATGATGCTTTTCCAACCAATCCATCCCAATCAAAACATCATAAGACCCCAATGGTATGATATTTAGATCAATAATAGTATTTACACCATTAAGACTTATGGAACAACTTCTGACCATATCATGGATTCTTCTTTTAGTTCCAGTGGCTAACTGAACCAAACTTGCTTTTCCAAGTTTACCTTTCTCCAAATGTAATCTATCCACTATCGTAGGATCAATGTAGCAATGAATTTCTCTTGAATCAATCAAAATAGCAATAGATTGATTTATGATCTTACCTTCCACCTCGATCATATTGGACTGGTACTTTTCTTTTCGATAATTTAAAGCTGCATAGATTCTTCCCATATCTTCGACTGTTGTAGCCTCTTGGATGTTGTGCACAGTCTTCACTCTATCTTTTCTATGTGGGAAATCCTTGTACATGTGATCTTCCTTGCATCCCCAGCATTGTATTGGTGGTCTTCCCCTTTTTCCCAAGGAATCTTCCTTCTTGAAATCTCCCTTAGCATACTGATCTTGATTATTTCTATTAGTCTCATTCCTATTGAAGGGAGGTTTGAATCCTTTCCTCCTCTGATCGGACTTCATATTTTTCTTGTCCTTCCAAGATTTCTGCAAGGATTCTCTTCTCTAGCCTTGCTCATATAGGTATTTAGCCTTCCTGATGGCCTCAGTCAAGGTCTTGGGTTCATCATACTTGATCTTTTTCTTATAAAAGGCTGACAATCCACTTAGAAATCTCTGTATTTTCACTTTCTCATCACCAATGAACCTGACATATTTAACAATCCCAATAACTTCGTCTCGTACTATGCCATAGTCATGCTTCCCAACCTGAGTTCAAAGAACTCCTGCATTTTCTTGTCATAGAAATGCTCTGAGAGGTACTCCTTCTGGAAGTACTTCTTGAACTATTTCCAAGTGATCCTACTTTCATTAACATGCTCCACTTTCTTCAGTTGGTCCCACCACATTGAAAATTTCATGTGTAAATGGTAGGTGGAAATCCTAGCTTCCACGTTTGATGAATAGTTATTCAACTGAAAATATCTTCGGAGCCCAACCAACCATGCTTTGGCATCATCTTCCCTTTCTCTTTCTCCATCGAAGGAAGGTGGCTTGAGCTTCCTCAGCTCTCCTTGAAAACTATCTACCTCTTGTTTCCTTCTTTGTTGCCTGACAGGGGACACCTTTGGACTACTTATGGGATCATCTGATGCATAAATATTTCTTTCTGAGTAAGGAGGTGAGTGTTGCCCATGAGCTCTACTAGCACTTTTGGAATAACCAACTCTTCCACGATCATTTCTCCTTTCATGAGACATGCCTTCTTCCTCTTATCTTGAGTTCTATCCCTTCTTTGTTTTCCTCTACAACTGATTCAAGATCTGCAAAACTCAATCATTTATCTAAATTTTCTCTCTCAATAATCTCTTGTTGTCTTCTTTGTAGCTTTGCACTTTCATCTTCAAGATTCTTACCATTTCTATTTATGTTTCCTTCTCTCCTTTTCCCTTGCGTCCATTGGACTCTTTATCTGCATTACCAACTTTGGTATTTTGGCCTTCGGCCTCCTTATCATGACTGGAGGCTCCCTTGCCTTCTTCCATTTCCTCAATATGCATCTTGAGTTGATGTGCTTAAGCCCCTTAATTCTGAAAAATGTGCAAGCGACCATTTTATTGGAATTATGCATATGATAAACAAAATTGCCAAACCATGCTACATGTCTCTTTCTTCTTTTTTGTTCATGGAGACCATATCCCCATTCTTCGAAAATAACAATGTCCTGCTATCCTTGGCTGACACAGAATTTCATCCTACGTAGGCGCTTCCTTCAAACCACCTTCCTAGGTGACCATGACTAGAAACCACGGCTAAATCCTTCCTTAGCACCTTTTTGTCTCGAAAAAAACCAATTCGGCCCTTATCCCTCCATCTTTCAGCTCTCAATTTGCATATGACCATGGCCATGACCCTGCACTTAGCTGAAAAAGTGCTTTTCTAGAGCTTCAAGACTTCATAACTTTCAATCAAGACCGGATCAACGGTCCTCGTCCTCCTTCACGATCAACGATCGAGATCCACTTCGGGACTCTGCGCTTCGGGAGTCTCAACTTTTCTCACTTGCCTCCTCTAGGAATTATTTTACCTGGAGTTTATGATCTGTCGACGTGTGTCTTCCCACAGATCAGTGGTTGTGAATCACTTCGGCTCTTCAGGCTTCGAAAGTTTCAAACTTCCCTCATGCACTTTCTCCCAGAGTGCTTTCACCCGAAGTCAATGATGCTTCGACGTGTGTCTTTTAGAATCAATGATCGGTATGTACTCCGGCCTTCAGGCTTTCAGGAGTTTCCAACCCAACTTAAACTGTCACATCTTTCCCCTCTGGAGTGCCCAGTCTTTGGACTGCACGATCTGTCGCCACGTGGTGAAATGCTGGAAGCGAACACATGTCACGTTCTAATCGACTTTTCAATATTCCAAATCCTCAAATCTTACTGACACATGGCACAAATCCCATGTGTCCACGTCATCCCAGGTGACATCCACAAGCCACGTCACTTCAGAATTTTGGGGTCCACATCACCTCCATATGATGTCATCATTCCTCACCACTTCGTCTCTTCGGGCTTCGAGACTTCGGGAGTTTTCATACTATCACACTTCCAATTCTCTCAAACCCCGAATTCTCGAACTGGCCAATCTGTTTCCACGTGTCTTCCTGGATCAGATGACTAAAATTCACTTAGGGTCTTCACCCGGAGTTCACGGATCTACTCCACGTGTCCTCCTCAATCTAATGGCTATGTTTTAATTAAGGGCTCCAGACTTCGTAGATCTCAAACTTCAACCTTTTTCCTTAGAAAAAAATGCTTTTGTCCAAATCTCATGATCTTCTGACACATGTGTCCCATGGATCAATGACTACGATTCCTTCGAGACTCCTAAGTCTGAAAATCTCAAACTTCAAAAATCTATCTAGCCCTACTGGGTTTTATCCGAAGCCTTGGATCTGGTGACGCGTGGCTCTCGGCAGATCGATGGCCCAGATCCTTTCGAGTCTTCAGGTTTTGGAAGTCTCAAACTTCAAACCGTTTCCTCGCTCACTTTTTCCTGGAGTGTTTTATCTGGAGCACGCGATCGGTGGATGTGTGTTCTCCTACAGATCGACGGTTCCCAGCTACTTCGGCTCATTGGAGGTTCATCGCTCAAGCGCTAACATGTCACATCACTGCATGCCTTTCAATTTGTGGGGCCACACATCGACAGTTTGGAGTAACCAGATTTTCGTCCCACAATTCTCCTGATGCTGACACATAAACCCTTGGTGAAATCGTGGTTTGGATTGTGGGACCGCCTTGGGAAATTAATTCCCATGCAACTTGGTTCCCTGCAATGCCTGCTAGTCATTGATCTCTCTCTCCAATGGAATACAGTGGTCATGACCTTAACCTTGATTCCTTTTTATAGGATGACCCTTATTCACCTGTCTTTCGATCCAACGATCCCAGATCTCTTCTGATCCTACAGTGGTGATCGTTCCCAAATTCAAAAGGAACTGTCACGATCCTTCGAACCCTTACAGAGGATCTATGAAGTTTTGTCTCCTGGGTATATTCTGCAACTCCATTCCTCCTAAGCTTTTCAATTTCACGGTCAGAGTTCGATCTCGACCATGAGACTTTGACCAACAGACCCGACCCATACCAGCCCAGTGTTTCAACCTGAGGCTCTGATACCAATCGGTAACATACCCCACCAACCACAGGCTGGAGTATGCTACCTGCAAGCCCACCCTTGGACTTCTTTCTCATACTGATACCTTCTTTATTTATTAAATATGCATAATATAAGAGAATTAACGACATGCACAGTAATATCCAGCAAGCATGCATGTTCTAAAGATTCAATTAACGATAATTAAATATACAATGGAAAAACATTCATACACAGATAATAATATCACAACGAAGAGCACTTATCTTTATGAAAGATGACACCAACTGGATGTAGACCAAGGACATTCCACCCAACCCTAGACACTACTTCTCGAAATCTCAACAATAGCGTCACCCCCGAGCCAAGGCTATGAATCCACAAGGACGGTTCTAGAGTGAACTTGGATTCCCAGACCATTCATATCTCAAGCTCTCACGGGCTTCCCAACACTCACAACAATCCAAGTACCCAGCTCTCTTCTACCTAGCCTACACCACCCGAGAGAACGAACCTCCACCTTTCTTTGTCACGCAGTCCCTCAAGCAATCCTTCTCCTTATTCGGGCATCCAGCGCAACTGGTCCAGAATATCAATGTTGGAACTCTTAGGACTCACAGTTGTGAGCCATGCTGGACACATGCCACTGCATCTCAGACATTTAGGCCTCAAGGCATGACTAGGTCACACCAGCGACAACTATAGCCAACTATCCCATGGCTAATTCTTTCACAGTTTGGTCCCCCTTCCCAAGACCAATACGTAGGTGAGGATGGATGGAGGAGGTAGGTAAGTGCATGTGAGTGCGTGAGGGTAAGAATGAGGTAACATAAAGGTGACAAAGCATACAAGCCAATGACCAACCCCACAATCGGACCAGGGGTGGGTTTAAGTATGTTCGTGGGGAAATCAAGAACCTCCTGGCCTCCATAAGAATCTGACGTAATCGATTCCCCCCTTTAGGAAAAAAGGTAATTAACATAGGAATAAACATTTAGCCTATCAAGCCCCCTCTCTTGTGGAATCATAGCCCCTTATAACTCTAGTCCTTGTCTGTCTAGCAGCCAACGATGTGTTTATTATTAATAATGATCAAAGCATTACATTTCTTGGGCATACTGGCCCTTTAAATAATTGTTTGGGCACTCATGCCTCTCAACATTGTAATAATACATTATTTAAAATGGGGGTTCAGAACCTGGGGTGTTACAAGAAAATAACTTGTACACATTTCCGATTCTTTTACTATCTGGTAGATACACTTTCTACGAAAATTGACTATGTTGTCGAGCAAACTCTACATGCTAGAGGTGGAATTCCTTTTCATGAGTCTCCTTCTTGTCTAGGAATTCATAATATCTGAAGGAACCGATCGAAAGACTCAGAGCCTCTTTTGAAAATTCATCTACTTTAGTGTTCATCTCATGAAGAAAATGGGTGAATTTGATCCACTCGAAAGAATGAATATCCTCCCTGATGTCCCGAAGGAGAGAGTTGAGTCTAATATTTGCAAAGGAATATTTTTATTTTCTCAGTCAATCACAGTTTTGGAGTGTCTCATGACTTGAAGTTTTTTTGGCTTCTTTACCTAATGTTGTTTCCAATAAAGTCCATAGAGCTATGAGCTCATCCCTATTATTTGTGCCAGAGCATGGAGCATAGTGGATGTGAATATAGTTGTTGTGGTGTAAGAATACAAAGACTCCAACTCCACACACCAGGGGGTGGCCTTGATTGGCCCCATCAAGGAACCCCCACGACACCCCAAAATCTATAATAGGCATGATAGGAGCACGATATTTCTTAGGATTCTGATCCAAAACAAACTCTTTTGAAAGATTTATTATTGAGCCTACAACCACTTCGAGGGGAATCTCAATATCCTTGAATATGCCAAAATTCTAAGCCCGCCACAAAATGATTATCAAGAAGCATGACATACTCTGAAATGATTGGATTGATTTATCCTCTAGCTAGAGTTTGAAACATTCCTCCAGGATTTGAATATTCTAGTGAGTCGAAGGCTTGAGTTCGTTGCTCACCATCTGGTAAACGCTTTCTGCATGGACACAATTAATAAAAATATGAGAGATCGATTCTTCATGAGATTTACAAAGGGCACATCTGCTTGGTCTAACCCAACCTCTCTTGAGACCTATGTCCCACGTTACAGTTTATTATTCAAAGCCAACCATAGTGTTATTTTATTATTTAAGGCTGCTTTCAATTTCTATAAGGGTTTCCACCACCACCTTTTTTCAACCGGTCCAGTATCCTCCATCCAGGATTTGTAGCCTAGTTTGGTCATATATACACTAGTTTTTGTGTTTTTTGACTAACATGGGGTGTCTTGATCGTCTTCAGACATATGAATAAAATTTGAGACAAAGGTATCCACTAAAACATTCCATTCCTCCTCCACGACCCTATCCGAGCCTAGGAAAGTGATGGATTTCCACCCATCTTGACCCTTGGGCTGCGGGGAAATTGTTTTTTCATACGATAAAGTGAAGATTCCTACATTGCATAAGGACAAAAGTAGAGGATGATAAAAATGATAAGCATTACCAGCACCTATCCATGGATCCTCTCCAATGCGTAAATCGTTTTCCATTTCCCACCTTCCAGGCCGACCATTTCCCAACTAGGGGGAAAGTTGATACCAATGATTTCCATACGATCGATCCTTTTACAAGCTTACAAGGGTACCTAAACTAGTCCAACATCAACATTATTGGGATATATTTGGAATTCATTACCCTCCCCTAGTGAGTCTCACAATATACAAGTCTCCATGAGTTTCTGGTAGTAAGAGACTTGGCGAAGATAAAGATGTTTTCATGGCCCCATCCCCCCAACTCCTTGCGGGTGGCCAATTTTCTCCATTTGACCAGGTGAACCCGACCATAAATACATGTTCCTAACCAAAAGTATTGATAACTCACTTTTCAAATTTTAGTTAGGATGCAATGACTTTAGAAGGACAAGTCTGCCACCTCTAGATAACAAGCGATTGACCTAGAGAGAGATGCAACCTTCCACCTTTTTTACCATCCATAACCAATATTTATATCGATAATTATTCAAATTAAGGTGGAAACCCAGATACTTGAGGCCAGACTCAATTGGTTTGACTTGGAAAGGGAAAATATTTGGTATCTATTCTTGTTCTTGTGTGGGGATGGAAGAAATAAGGATGCAATATTTATCTTTGTTTATTTGCATTCTTCTGGCTCTATAGAAAAGGTCGATTACATTCTTCAAAATAGAGAGATCCCTTGAATTACATTTAGTAGCACATAAAATGTCATCAACAAACAAGTGGTGAGAGATAGATTCTTGTTCTTAAACTTTTATGCCTCCGATTTATCTAAATCTTATTGCCTCTTGAATAATCTTGCTTAGGGCATCAACGATCAAAAGGAAAAGAAAGAGGGAGAGAAGGAATCCTTGCCTTAGACCGTGTATCCCCTGAAAAAAATCTAGATGGAGCACCATTGATAAGGACCACAAAGGAGACTATTCGATACAACCCATTATCCAATTTACAAATGGGATAGCCATTCCTAGCTGGATGATAATGAGGCGTAGATAGGTCCAGGTGACCCTATCATATGCCTTTGAAATATCTAGTTTAAGAACAACTACGGACTAAGAAGAAATTTTTGCAATATGCAACACTTCTTGGGTAATAGAAATGACATCATGGATTTCTATGTTTCTTAGGAAATGAAATCACTCAGAATAAGATTCAGTCTCCTTGCAATTACCGTTTCTATTATTTTATAGACAACATTACAACAAGAAATGGGCCTATAGTCCCAAAAGGACATCTCGTTCGGAACTTTCAGTATTAAAGCAATAAAGGTTGAGTTGAAAGAGCCTTTGATATTACCCGACGACAAGGATTCAAAAACTATTTTGAGAAGATCGTATTTGATTATTTCATAGAAACTAATATTGAATTCAACCGTAAATCCATCCGGGCTGGGGATTTTCTCTCTTTGCATAGAGAAAAGTGCAGAATGTACCTCCAATTTTGACACCTCCTCTCCAAGGGTTTGGTTCATTTCTTCGTTGAACATCGGCTGGAACTTAGATACAACTTGTAAAATATCTTGAATGGGGCACCCCTGAGCTTCTTTAAATAACAACTTAAAGTATCGTGCACCCTCCTGAACATTCTCTTTAAAAGAGACGACCAAAGAGATGTTGGGGGATTTGATCTCCCATATTATATTCTGATTTTTTCTAATATTGGCGTATTGGTGAAAATACTTGGCGTTATTGTCTCCATCCTGGAGCCATAATGCCCAACTTTTTATCCTCCACAATTGTTCATATTTTTCCAATATGTGATGGCAGGAATCCTATAACACTCTTAGATTTTGGAGTTGGGATTTTGAGAGGAAGCCTTCTTCCAGTTCCGAGTATATAAGGGAAATATTTTCTTCATTTTCCATTAACTCTTCTTTTTACTTGACGATGTAATATTTAAGACACTTTTATAGAGAATTTTACCCTAGCAAAATTTACTGCAAACTGACTCATCAATGGGGTTCCATGAGATGGTGAGAGGTGGATCCAATAATTTTCCACTAGCACCCTAAAATCCTCTTCTACTAGCCAATATGGATTAAACTTAAGAGGGGAAGGAGTAATTTCATTGTTGGTAGAAGTGGTGAGCAATATTGGTCTATGGTATGAACAAACACCTTCCTCTACAATGGATTTAATTATAAAACCACCTTCTACTAGATCTTCTGATAACATAAACATGTCCAGTCTTTTGGACACTAAGTTTTCTCCAGTTCTAAAATTCATCCAACTAGGGACAAACTTGATTGATTCAATATCCACTAAGTGGAGTTTTTCAAAAAAAGAGGAGAAGAAGTTGCTATGTGGGTATTTCCTAAGGTGGGATCCCGATGTTTCTCAAAGATAAAGAGTCAAATTCAAGTGCCCACCCACCACGATAAAGGGGTCATTTAACATGCCTGCTTCCTCTAAACCTTTCCAGAAGGGGATTTGATCTTGATAAGGCCTTTAAAAATTGACCACGTTAAAGATGGTTCCTAAGTCCTTCAACTCCAACTTGACTGAAATGGATGACCGATAAAATGAGGAAGAGGTGGATTTACAAGATGAGCTCTAGCCTGTAATCAGGCCTCCTGACATTCCATCTGCATCTACAAAACAAAAAGACCAATTGTTCAACCATTTTTCCAATATGGCTCTAATTTGAGAACCATCACACATAGTCTCCTACAACATTACGACATCCATATTGAGGTTCCCGAGGAGTCTCTTTAGGGACAATTTTTTTGGGGTGCCCCTTATCCCCCTTATGTTGAAAGAGAGAACCTTCATTTAGAAGAGATAGGCAGGGCTCTCCCTACTCTAAGGGCCCTCATGACTGTAGTTTTCTTTCCTTTCTACATATTGGCTATGGCGCATTGTTGGGTTGCGAGAAGATGGGATTTCCTCACTATTGGGTTAGGTTGGTATGGATTGAGGGCCAACCCACTTTTTGGCAGGGAATAAATCACCTTTGAGTTCAAGAAGGAATACAAAGAGTAAATATACTTTGGAGGTGACAAATTTTCACTAGGAGGTTGAGGGTCGACTAGGGCCACCTTCCTGGGGAGGGAAGGAGAAGAGGGCGAAGGGCCATCTTCTTTTGGAAAATAAGGAGAGAGGGGAGAAAGGTCAAGGAGAAGGAGGAGAGGAGGGAGGATGGGGATAGGGAGAACCAGGGGCAAAGAGGAAGAGGAAAGAAATTTTCCAACAAATTCATTGGATGGGGGAGAAGAAACAAGGGAGGGACCAAGCAAATTCTTACCGACAACTTTTGCAAATGGATCCATTGAAATATGAATAGTCTCTTCCTTTGACACTAGGGGCGATGCTTTGTCCAATGTCTCATCATTGGGATGCAAGGAGACCGAGTGCTTGTGAGAATATTTTTTAATCCAAATCTTGGAGGGATTCCTGGTAATAAAGGAGGATTTGCATTGCGTTTGAAGGTTTCCAACTTCATGGAACATGAAGCATCAAAAGGGAAGCCTCCAATAATCCACCTTTTGATGCAAAAAAATATCTCCATAGACCAAGTCAACAGAGATTATCAAACCTTCTACGAGATCCACTTCCACTTGTATCCACCCCCATCTCCTGTCCATTTTTTTTCCTAGTCTAGTTGTAAGCAACAAAGCTTCCCTATTTTCCCACTAATAACTTCTAGAGGTTCTTTAGTCCAAAATTCCAAAGGAATCCCGGGGAGTGTTTCCCATACTTTTGAAATCGCCACGAGTTGGATGGGTTGAAATCGATTGTCCACCTTTGTAATATTGAAAACCAGAGGGACCCCACCACCATTATCTTTCAAAATCCTGTCACTGTCTACATTTGAGTTAAATATAAAACATAGCCACCCCCTTGTCAAGACATGAAACAATGGAGAGTATCCAATCACTGGCTTCTAGTGTTGCTCAGTCATGCTCTAATTCTATTGAATATGAGCTTCATTCTCTAATTCTATTGAATATGAGCTGAATAATATACATAAACTTCAACACAGTAATATATACATATATATCATCGTATTTCTCCATATAAAAAATGATCTAAATCATACCACAACCTTGTTATTAATAGCAATTATTAAATATATGAAATTTGTGAAATAATGATAATAAACATCACCCTTAATGAATATTCCTCACCTTAGCGATTTGTAGGGATTTTTAGAGACTCAAGAGAGACTAATGAATCATAGGATAATTTTCAAATTCCAAACTTACACAATAAGGTGTTTAAGATTTTTACGAGTGCATAGAATCATCGTTTAAAATTACATCCTAAAATATTCAATCATAAAAAAAAATTGTTTTTTAATAAAAAAATTCTTGAAATTCTTTACTTTTTTTATCTACACAATTTTTATTAATGCATAGATTTACCATTCATAATTAGATTCTAAAATATTAATCATATACATGAAAAAAATAATTTGTTTTTTAATAAAAACAAAATCTTGAAGTCCTTTACCTTTTTATCTTCACAATTGTGTAGTTTCCACTTATTTTTGTCTATATAAACAATTTTATATTTAAGTTTCATAATTTTTATTTTTTACAAATAAACATCAGAAATAAAATTTAATATACTTTATTGTGGTTTATTTATATTTATGTTTTTTTTTAA
>SNQJ01S0077641.1:51846-67485 GCA_010110895.2 Picea sitchensis | reverse complement strand
CTGTGAGAGAAAGAAGAGGAAGTTACAACGGGTTTTGTTGTAGGTTGTATCCCTTCATTTGCTGGATAATAATAAAGGAAGGACCTGGCAATTTCTCTGGTGGACGTAGCCCACACTGGGTGAACCATGTAAATCTGTGTCTCGTATTGTGTGTCTTCTGTGTTTTGTTTCTGCATTTGTTTTATTTTATTGCTTCGCAGTCCTATTTTTCTAACAAAGAGTACATTCGTCGCAAGTGGTTGTCGCAAATTTTTCAATATGTAGTAGTGTTTATAGCCTCTACAAAACAGTTTCAGATCCTATAGGAATGGATCTAATATATTAATAATAGAAATTAATACACCAACTTTACTTAAAATCTGGATCTTGATCCCTTCCAAAAAAGTTAATGATCGTCAGTCTTCACATTCTCGACACTCGCAGAGGTCTTCAAGGTGGTGATGAGGTAGTTGGATACTCGCTTCAACACCTGTTATTGATCTACAATAAAAATAGGATAACCTTAAACCCATTTTCCTTCATATCTGTCACAAATCTTTGAGGATATATGGAAAACTCCAATAAAACTTATATATATAATTATATTAATAACCTCCTTTGGTCACTTGTCTACAAAATTCATGCCTCGAGCTCAAAATTCATCTTTCCCCTGTTTCTTCGTTTTCGACAGATTTTTGGCCTGGGACAGGTGAAATTAGACACCAAAATTTTTGGCATTCGGTGGCTTATTTCACCTTTGAAAATTGTTTAAGCCGCCGAAAGTACAGGTTTTGACAAAAAACAAAATCTTCAAAACTGAAGCTGACTCTGCCTACTTTGATGAACCTTCATGTACATTCTCAACCACTCTGACTAATACTTTGAGGTCTGAACGAGTAGCAATTTTAGTAGTAAGAAATTTGATTTTAAAGCTCAGAAACCTAACCCTCTTAGCAAGTTTATAATTTTGTTGGATTGCCTTTTTCCTCTTTATTTTCTCCTTCACATGAATGCGTGCCAATATTTCAAAGGCATCTCTGGTCTCTGCAGCATTCTGGGTTAAGGTATCATACCTAGATTTTATAACTCTTACTAACACTTCATACTCTGCAATTTTGTCTTTCAATTTCTGAATCTTGACTAATTTGCTTACTTTCTTCTTGGTGGATGATACATCTTTATCAAGGCTGGGAAATACTTCTGTCTGTTCTGTATGATCCAAGACTGGCTCCATGTATTGATACACTGAAGTTTCTTCTTCCATAGGCTCAGAATCAGAATTTGAGTAAGTCAAATCCAAAAATTTTGTTTGTTTGATATTACCTTTCTCTGTTGCTTCACTGAAAACCAATTTCTTCTTTTCCTTTTTATGCTTGGATGTAGATATTGGTTCCTCTACTTACATTGAAGTAATGGCCCTCCTTCTTCCTGAGCTGTTCTGAGGTTTCAATGACTTCTTTTTGGATGTCTTTTTATTATTTTCTGGATGATTTTCCAGCTCAAATCCTCCCCAAAAGAGAGAATGCTCTCAAGTCTTTCCCCTTCTCCTGAGCTCTTCCAAAACTATCAATTTAATAAGGCCTAAGTGGAACAATGTGTTCTTTATCTTATCTAGTTCATCCTGAACCTTGTGAGACATTTTGGTAAGACTTCTGTGAATGTAATATGGTAGGTTCAGAGGATTCTTTCCTGTGAAGTGATCCATCAGTCTAAAATGGTAGAGCATTACTCTGTCATACCTTCCCTCACAGGTGATATAAACCTGTATGGATTTAACAAATTCTTTCCATTTCTTGTCAATATGAGATGTTGGGATATCTTTCTTCCAGATGATGTCTTGAAACTAAGGTTTAAGATAGGGTTTGAACTCAATATTCTCAGTGGTGGTTGTTTTAAACCATTTATCTCCTTCTCCTGGCATATCTGTAGCAACTACAATGATGGCTTCATCAATTTGCATCTCCAGTGATCTAATTGTCACTTTGCATCCATCATAAGTCCTGGAAAAATCTTCTGTCACTCCCTAATGGTATCCCTGCAATTTTTGAACGTATCTTAAACAACCTGCATCTGTAAACATCTAACAGATTTCTGGATGAGATTCCAAATACTTAACATCATCCATCTCTTTCCTAAGGGGAGCCCCTCCTCGATCCATCTGCAAATTCTATTAGTAACTGTAATCAATATAAAAGTAAATCTGAAAAGGGAAGACTCACACCTATGAAGGAGAATACTTATATTAGGAAGAGGAAAGATCTACATGTGTTCAAATGGTGGAAAGCCAAACCCTTATAGGAGATCTTGTGTTGAAAGGTTTAAATTGTAATGATTACAATGAACTTGATGGTGACAGATATATGATAGAATGTCTGATGAATGCAATGATGATGAGGGCATTTGTTAGAAGTGACAGGGTTTCAAATTTAACACGGGGCTTTTAGATATTTTGGTAATGATAAGTCCAAATATGGACGTTTAGCTCATGTCATGTGTTATTTCCATTTCAAGTCGCTTACCAAAACATAATGAAACATGTACCTTTTACCATTTCAAGTTGTAGAATATGCGCTGACCAAAAATATTTCTCTATGATTCTGGGGGCTAAGTGCGCCTTGTACTTATCTTTTAAGCCACCGAAAGGGAAAACTTTCGGGGACTTAAATCATGCTAGAACTTAACCGTTAGCCACCGAAAATCAATTCTTATATTTTCTTACATTCAAATGACAGACTCAATTATTCTTTGGAATAATAAGACTAACACCTATCTTTCAGACTTAAAACTAAAAAATTATTAATGTCACTTCCAAATAGTGAGAATCCTATCACCTAAGACTCAAAATTTACAATTTTATTCTAGGATATAACACCCTCTATCTCCCCCCTTCCTCTCACACGTAGTCTCACTCTCTCTCTCTACCCCCTCCTCCCTCTCTCTTTCTCTCTCCCCCCTCCCTCTCAATATCTCTCCTCTCTATTTCTCTCATAAATATACCTCTATATACCCCTCACTTTGTATCCCACTTCCTCTCTCTCCCCTACTCTTCCCCACTTTCTCTCTTTACCTCTATCTACCCCCCTTCCCTCCCTCTTCCCCCTTTCTTCCCACTCTCTACCCCCTCTCTTTGTCTAAATCTCCCTCCCTCTCACACACTCAAACACTCCCTATCTATAATCCCTCTCTTTATTTATCTCTCCCCCTCTCACACTCACATATTCTCTCTATACCCCCCTCCCTCCCACTATCTCTCCTCTCCCCCTCCCTCCCACTAACTCTCCTCTCTCTCTCTCCTACATCTACCACCTCTTTCTCTCTCTCTCTCCTCATTGTTAGTCTCTCTCTCTCTCTCTCTCTCTCTCTCTCTCTCTAAGAGAAGAGACTCACCCTATAAAAAAAAATCTCTCTCTCCATTGTAAAGGGTGGAGAATTTGGGAATTTAGGTGCTCTCCTCTTGGACTACATTGTAGAACATTTTGGAAATCTTAATGGATAATTTGAGGTATATTTTCATTTTATGCGAGGCTTTATTGTGCACTCATATTCCATGTGTTGATTTTTTATTAAGAAACCCTTGTAACATGTTGTGATTTTCATTATAGTGAACCATGCTTCATTTTGGATAGAGTACTGTGAGCTTTCAAATCTCTTATTTCTATTGTTATTATATTAACCTACATGATTTTTATTATTTTTTATTTTTCAATGAGAAAGGTTTAAGTATGAATTTAATTCCATTTTATAATTTTACTTAAATCATAAACAATTTTGTTGCAACAACCAAGATCACAAGAAGAAACACCATGCAAAAGTACACAAGACGTATCCTAGGAAATCCTTCTCAACAAGGGAAGAAAACCCAACCAATCCTTTGTTGTATTCTTCAAGAGAAAGAGCTCCACCACCAAGAAAACCTAGCACACAAAAGGGTGCTCAAAAACCCTAGAATACTAGCACCCAAGAGAGGTGCGCACTTTTCCCAAGAAGATGTACTTGCTGAAATTTCCAAACTCACACTTAAGATATGATTCCTAAATGGGGAATTTACCTTTACTTATATTAGATTGAACCTGTCAATAGAAGTGTATATTGGAACAACAGGTTTGACCTCACTAAATCATAATAAAATTAATAATTACCAGATTAATTATCTTTTACATTAAGATGGGGCTGACCTATACCCTTTACATTACAATTAGGGTTACAGGTAAGTTTGACTCTTGAACAATATATCAAGGGATCTCATACACCCAATAGTTCTCAACCACTAAGGGAACATCCATAGGGATCTACATATCTCTATCTCAATGCATCTCACAGGAAAACCACACTCACTAGTGCTCAACCACTAGGATCATGTTCACCTGTGCTCATCGACAGGCACGTCCAACTCAACAGATCTTCCTTCCCACTGCATTACATAGGAGATTCATATGGAGTTGATCATCTCAAATCTATGCTCAGAGGAGGCTAATACATCGTCTTCATATATGTCTCATAACGATGCACCCAACTCATGGGAATTCACATGTTCACATTGTGCTCAGCCACAAGTATGTCTAACTCAACAGATCTTATTTCTCACTGCGTTACATAGGAGAATCATCTAGATTTCTTCTCAACTCTCTGTAAGGAGGAGTCCATCACTATGTTCTAGTTTTGTCTCATATAAAAACCAGACACCCATATTAGAGACTCCCTCTCAGGTCTGTGTTCTGGAGGATGTCTCACATAGTTGTAATCATCAACACTCCCTCTCAACAAGGAAGGATTTCTCCATCAGGCCAAGTATCACATGGAAGTACTTGAACTTTGTATTGGTTGTAGTCATAAACACTCCCTCTCAACTAGAGAGGTATTCTTTACCAATCCAGTTTGGTGAAGATGTCTACAATCTGCTCATGTGTAGGAAGGTACAACACATGTATTGATTTCCTCTACATCATGTCTCTGAAAATGATATTTTATCTCTACGTGTTTCAATCTATCATGAAACATAAGGTTCTCAAAGAGTTTCACACAACTATGGTTATAATCATATAATCCATCTCTTGATCAAGTAAATCTGTTAGAAGTTTATGAAGCCACACTGCTTCACACACTCTATGATATATACTCTGCTTCTTTGGTACTCAAGGCTATAGAGATTTGTTTCCTGTTGCACTAGGAAACCATGACAAACTTCACGGTAAAATAAAAACTGGATGTGCCCTTCTGGTCCACTGTATTTTCTTCTCAATTTGTATCGACATATCCCTTCAAACTCAAGTTCACACTAGAGGCATATCTCAGGCCATATCCAATTGTACCACGTATATATCTTAATCTTTGCTTTACTGCTATCCAATGAGTCTGTCTTGGCTGACTCATGGATTGACTAAGCACATTTGTTGTATAACATATATGAGTTCTGGTGTTAACCAGATACATCAA
The DNA here is from genome assembly GCA_010110895.2 of Picea sitchensis. NCBI lineage: Eukaryota > Viridiplantae > Streptophyta > Pinopsida > Pinales > Pinaceae > Picea > Picea sitchensis. Next base: position 62,073 of record SNQJ01S0077641.1, on the reverse strand, counting down.
TTATCCAATCATCTATCAGTACACATATGGATCAGTCTCATCTGAATCATCATCATTTATTTTTCGTCAAATCCATCACCATCGGTGTAGACATGGATTTTCATTCTATCATGTTGAACTTCTTTAATATATCCATTGTATATTTTCCTTGAGTTAGGAAAATTATTAATGGTCCTTTGTCATACTTCTTTTCCCAAGAAGTAGTGCATCATACCTGGATCCTTCATCTCGAAATCAGAAGTTGAGGCTTGCTTGTATCCAATAACACAAATTACTGAATAAGTCATCAAAATCAGTCTTTCGTCACAAATGTAGTAATATAGTTTTGGTTTAGCAACACTTTTGTTGAAACCCAAACTCATCAAGAATCCATCTATCTGTTGTAGTTTCCAACTCATGGATGGTAGTAAAGATGAAAGTGCATCGGTCTACTGGATCAATATGTCTCATCATAGTTCACTCCCTCTTCTTGTGAGAATCCTCTAGATATATATATCGCTTTGTATTTCTCGTCACTTCCATAGGTTGCATGTTTGATCTTATAGATCCACTTGGAAGTCATCACAAACTTCCCTTCTGGTATTTGAACAATATCTCATACATCATTTTTTAAGATATATTGGTATTCTTCTGCTATGGCATATTTCCATACTTGTTCACCCATTGCTTCTTCATGGTAGGGAGTCTCAGAATCAATGAAGTGGCTCATGAATGAAGGATATCTTGAAAAATCTCTTTTTCTTTCTCAAGATGTTCCTTGAGGGAATTGCATGTTCCTTTGTCTCCTGTAAAGTTTTGTCGACCCTATACATGCCTTTTATGCCCTACTGCAATATCTCTAGGCATATCAATTGGAGAAACTGAAATGGCTGGAATATTGTCTGTCTCCCTCTAAACTGTTGAAGGGGGAGAAGGTATTGTCTCTTCCTTCCTTTTATTTTGTTTTGAATCCCTCTTGAGTCAAGTAACTCTCTCTGAACTCTGAAAAATGGAAGTCTTCTTTTATTTGCTTGCTATATATTTTATGTCTTCTTTGACCAACATAATAATCAATCAATAAGTTTTTGAATCTCGTACCAGGGATAGTGGTCCAAGTCATGAGGGATCCCACACTGGTGATAATACCCTTCACTTATTAAGAAATCAATCAGCTATAAAATTAATGATCGACCAATTTACCTGGATTTGTAGTCATGCTCAACTTTATATTTTTTTTAGAGGAAATACTTCTCATCTCTCATATCTTCATTCTTTTGGGATAGGTCTGGATCAATGTCAGGAGTGGAAGCATATTGTCTTCCTTTCTTCCTAGCTGGGCAATTTCTTGCATAGTGCCCATATTTGTCACATCTGAAGCATCGAATCTCTGAGACATCTCTTCTCTAATTATGACCTATGGTTGAAGGATATTTCTTAGCTCTGAATGTTTGTCTAAATTTTCTTTTGAATCTTCCTCCATTCTTTGTATGAAGTGCAAGAGAATGATTGTCATTAGGGGTGTCTTCTACTCCTCTATTTCGAAGTCTAAGTTCTTCTTGAGTAAAGTCTGTCCATAGACAATCAAAATTTAGTAACTTTTATCTTCCTCTAATGCTTTGAAGAAAATGTTCCCAGTGTTTTGGAAGATTATTGAGAGTAGAAAGGACAAGTTCTCTATCAGACATGATTTCTCCAATGGCACCTAATTATTCTTTGATCTCTGATATCTTCATAAACAAGGTAGCAAATGTATCACCCTTTGTCATATTGGTACTTCGAAGTTGGCCCTTTAAGGTAAGATATCTTAGGGTGTTGTCACTTTCAAACATATATTTTAGTTCTTTATACATTTCATAAGTTATCTTCAGGTTGGCAATACGAGGTAAGATATGATCTCTTACTAAGTAGATAATTATTTTTCTTTCCTTGAAATATTCTTCCCTTCTTATTAAAAAGGTCATTATCTTCAAGGGTAACATGAAGCCTTGAATTATAGGAGCTTAATTTGCTTTATCCATCAAGCCTATCTTCCACTAAAATTTTTTTCTTCATTTTCTCGAATTTCTTCACAAACTCTCGCCAACTGGACTTAGAAAACCTAATGGTTAGGTTGGACTAGTAACCTTCAGTTTTGTTGGGCTTATGACTACAAAAAATAAACTTTGAGAGTGACACAAGAATACTTGTTGATATGAAATGTTTCTTCAATAATTTGTAGAAACCCTAAACTCAAGATTCTGCAGAAAATTTCAGAACCCTAGAAACCCTAGGGCCAAAAACTCAAAATCCTTGGAAATTCACTTTGAATATTTCTGGAGGTGCATTGAGGAAGTTCATACACCTTTATCCAAGTTTCATCCCCAACTTCCATGTGTAAGGTTCTAAAAATGTTAATAAAGTGAGGGTCATACGAATTTCGACAGAAACCCTAGAGGTCGTACAAAATTGCAGAAGGAGGACGACTTAGCTTTTAATTGCTTGTGAAAGGGTTATTCAATACCTATGCTCTGAAACCATGTTTATTTTTCAATGAGAAAGGTTTAAGCATGAAGTTCATTCCATTTTATCATTTTACTTAAACCATAAACAATTTTGGTGCAACAACCAAGATCACAAGAAGAAACATCATGCACAAGTACACAAGAAGTATCTTGGGAAACCCTTCTCAAAAAGGGAAGAAAAACCAACCAATAATTTGCTATATTATTCAGGAGAAATACCTTGACCACCAAGAAAACCTAGCACACAAAAGGGTGCTCACAAAACCTATAAGACTAGCGCCCAAGAGAGGTGCACACTTTTTCCAAGAAGATGTACTTGCTGAAATTTCCAAACTCACACTTAAGATATGATTCCTCAATGGGTAATTTACCTTTACTTATATTAAACTGAACCTGTCAATAGAAGTGTCTATTGGCACAACAGGGATGACCTCACTAACCCATAATAAAATTAATAATTACCAGATTAATTATCTTTTACATTAAGGTGGGGTTGACCTGTAGCCTTTACATTACAATTAGGGTTACAGGTAAGTTTGACTCTTGAACAATATAGCAGGGGATCCCAGACACCCACTAGTGCTTAGCCACTAGGGGCACATCCATAGGTATTTCCATTTCTCTATCTCACTACATCTCATAGGATAACCACACTCACTAGTGCTCATCCACTAGGATCACGTTCACCTGTGCTCATCCACATGCACGTCCACCTCAACAGATCTTATTTCCCACTGCATTACACAGGAGAGTCATATGGATTTCATCATATCAACTCTCTTCTCATAGGAGGATAATACATTGTATTCATATATGTCTCATAATGATGCACCCAACTCATGGGAATTCACACATTCACCTTATGCTCAACCACATGTACGTCTAACTATGCAGATCTTTTTTCTCACTGCGTTACACATGAGAATCATTTGGAGTTCTTCTCAACTCTTTGTAAGGAGGAGGCCATCACTACATTCCAGTTATGTATCAGATAGGAATGACACACCTATATCAGGGGCTATCTCTTAGGTCTGCATCCTAGAGGATGTCTCACGCAGCTATAATCATCAACAATTATTGGTTCCTGGAGTCTTAACTAGGATGGGACTTCATCCTTTTGTCAAATTTAGTTAATGAGAACCATTAATTGCTTATGGATTTAGCACTTAGAAATATTTTCCACCATAATAGATTCGTTAATGTGTAAAACAAGTATTTATAATCACTTTAGAAAAAAATCATACATTAATACACATAAAATTCATACACTTTGAAATTCATACATTAATCAACATAAAATTCAGAAACAATGAGATTCATAAAAACACGTTTCATGATATATATATATATATATATATTCAAAATTGTCTAAATTGTACAATTTTTACAAAATGGCACCTCGTTCCCAATATGAAAAACAACATCAAGTGCCCTAATATAAAAAAACAACCATATGGTAGCCTACATACAAAATGGCAATAATTGGTCAATCATTGACCACTACCACCCTCACCACCCTCAAGAGAATTCTGGAAATCTATATTTCTTCTCTTTCTTGAAGAAGCACCTTGAGTGGATTTGGGTCTGCGTGTGCTTCATTGCTCCAGAGACTGCACAAAGAAAAAACATTATTATAAGTTTTTTTCCACAATGAATTAAAAGACTTACAAAATGATACTTTTTAATTTAACATAAGACAAATCACCGCATATGGGACTGGAAATTGTGAGGGTGTTACCATCATCCATGAGCCTAATCGCTCAAAAATTCCACCATACGTCAGTTACACAATTCAAATCATCAAAATTAAAAAAAATATGCATAAAATCAAATTCATGATACATAAAAATTATCATCAACACATTATCTCATCTTGAATATCTCAGGCCTCAGTGCAAAGTTGCTAGTAGGTGAAGCACTTAGTTATACAACCTACTCCGAGGATACCTCTACTGTGGTAGCCTCGGTGGATGGGGTTGATGGAAATGGTGGTAGGGGTGGGTGGAATATGGGTGCATCCATTATGGATGGATATGATGGAAGAGGTGGAGCATATGGGTGGCATGTGGGTTCATCCATTCAGGATGCACCAAATAAGAAATATGCTTGGGGTGGGCGGGAATGGACCCCCACAAGTTTTACAAGTGATGGAAACTCCCTTGGCATAGAGTAAGGTAACCCATGAGCAAAGGCCAGGTGCCTAGAGAGTGGACTAGTACTATAACTAGTGAATATGTCAACAACCTGCATGCATATTAATAATATTGAACTATTAGTACCAAATAGTATAATTCAACAACATAAATACAACAAACTTGATATTTAAACGATATTTAACTCTACACATGATACCTGTGATGCAGGTGACTTGTCCATCACATATGGACATTCCTTGACATTGTCTAATCCCACAACCTATAGAAACATAAGAACATTAAAAATTTGAGGATGCCATAACATAAAGAAATGACCATGGTGAATTTATCAAATGTGACACATACATGTCTATAGGGTACGCCAAATGATCAAGTTGCCTATATTATTGCATCAGTGGTGGAGACATGCACTGATGCATCCATGGGTGTAGAGGGTCTGCTACAAGGATGTAACAACTCCAAAACAAAATACCATATAAATATATAACGATGAAGAACATAGAGATAGTTAAGATACTAACCTCCTCCATTAATCTTTGTTGTCGACTGGCCTCCATAAGCCCTTAGTAGTTCTTCCCGCAACTTGATCATCTATGAGGTTCACATGGATGACTTCTATGTCCATGTGCCCTCTCCTCACTCCATTATGTTGTACAGGGTGAAGCTCTGACCCCTATATCAATGTCACTGGAAAGCACCTTCCTGCTAAGATAGTGAAACAAAGGTACTGTGTTTCTCTAGGCTCCAAGTCAATGTTGATATAGCGACATGTACATGTTGCAAGCTCTCTACAATAAGAGGATTTTGTGAAAGGGGTTTATGCCTTCACTTGGGGGAATGAGGACCTAACATTGGATTGCACCTAGCATGATATCGGTCCGGTGAGGACCCTCAAACCACCCTCTGGTAGTCACAGATGTCGAAGTAGTTGACATGTTGACCCAAAATAAATTCAACCCATAATTTTTGAAAAAAATAATATAAAGTCACCTCCCTATTATAGGAGGGAAGTATATCAAATACCATGTACCACCTATCCATCCAATTTTCACTAATTTGTGGGTGGATGCACTAGTCAATGGGAATTTTTTCTTGGTCATGGATGGTTGTTGTTGAGATCGAGGATTAATAAAATAGACATCAATTTTTGTTTTGATATACCCAAGTATCCCACTTTCTTTATATCCAATCTAATGTTTTAATAGTCAAACATTCTTGCCCTATATTCAAGTGGAAAATCACTCTCTTCTTGGTTCTCTTGTGCCCCTTAATTGATTTACAAGTGTTCTTAATGTGTCCAACCCCTCATCAATTCAACTGTTTATGTTGGGTGGTTGTGGTGGGTTGGGGTTTTCCTCACCTTAGTCTTTTGGTTGGTAGTTTACATTGTCTCTGAGTTCCATTTTATAATATATGTTGCAATTTACTAAGGCATGGCATGTAAATTAGGTCGTTTTTTTAAATTAAAATAAAAAATTAAAGGGGAAATGCTAGGAAATGTAAATAGGTGTCTCTCTAAATTTTCTAGTTAGATTTCTCTACAAGATTACAAAATTATATAATTTATATTCTTTTAGAATATTAAATTAATTGAATAAAAGAAAAAATTACTAAATTCAGAGGAAAAGAAGAGAAATCAAGCATACCTGGCTTGAATGGGACATAGTGACAAGATCTTGAGAGATATCCTCCTCTCTATTTGCTCAATGAGGGTAAAAACAAAAGCACAATGTGTGAAAATGGGCACAAATCGTGCTCGCAGCCCATTAAAAATGCTATATCATAGGAACGCGTACACATTCTTCTTAGGAATGCACACACATTCTTAAGAGTGCACACATGTTTTTAGGAAAGTGAACGCATTCTTGCCGACAAACATATGTGGCAAGATGAGTGGAGGTTTGGGATTTGCCAAATATATGGCTTCAGGAACGGTTGCACGTTCATGTTCCTGCGAGTGCACGTTCCTGTTGACCCCCTTACCACTTTTTTGTCCACAAACTTTCTGCACACACCCTATAATTTTATGTAGAATTTATGGAGATGAGAAAAGAACCCATTTTCATATCGAGTGGCTACTAATGGCCAATACTGTAGTAAATACAGGGAATATATTTAATTGGGAAAACATATTGGAATTCAACATTTTTCAGAACGCCAAGAATGCTCGAGGTGTGAGAAACCTAATTTTTATATCTCTGCATAGCTCATTGATGTTGTATGTTCTTCTATACATTTTTCTTCCTTTGGGTGGAACTAGGACTCTAGCCAACCACATATCCATGTATATTGTTCTGAATTGTGGGATATGAACTACAAAAGGCACTTCTATGATATATGCGACTATTTCCTCCCTCCCTTGTATGATATAATTTTTGGATATTCACCCTTTCGAATATCAAAGGAAGCCATGGTTTCCCTAGAAGGTATTGAAGACTAGTATCTTGAAAAATATTATACCTACATTAGAGTCTTTGGAAACTTTGAATCCACACACCTTGAGCCTAAAATGTCCCTGATAGATTGTTGATGAGGGAGGTTTCTTACCATACCATGGGGACTAACATAACATATTTTCTATTAGGTAGAAGCAAAAATATTTGGCCCACGTTCCCTATAAATATAGGGAGGCACACATTGTTGAATGGTCCTCATACTAGGAAAAAAGTAGAGGCTCTACAAGAGTTGTGTCTATGTAAAGGAGATCCTAAAGGACATGGCCTATAAAGCATAGAACTAAATCATGTCAAAGCAGTCGACCTCACTCACCAAGTAATCCATGTAGTAAATTATACAGAGGAGGTATTAAAGAGGGTCCTATTCTTTGAGGAAGTGTTGAGCAGGTTACCAGAAGAGGCGACGAGGAAAAATCTTATTAGAGATGAAGAAGAGAAGAGAAAAATAACCCAAGAACAACTCCTCTTACTCCTAGAGAAGGACCAGGAAAATCTATAGGATAAGGATCAAGAGGAAAGAAATAAAGAAGATGAGAGACACTAGAAGGAAATAATAGTTGAAGAAGAATATCAAATAAAGGAAGCAGAGAAAGGATAGGTGAACAATGAACCCAAGAAGAGTTTTGAGGTGGATGAGAAGAATAAAAGGGAAGATGCATTAAAAATGATTGTTGATGAGAGGAAAAAAAAGAAAGAAGAGGAAATAAAATCTCAGCAAGATGCACTTCAACAGAAAAAGGTTGAAGAGGAAAAACAAATATTAGCAGCAGAGGATAAGGAAAAGAAAAAGAAAGAAGAGGAAGAACAATAGAAGGTTGTTGAAGTTGAAGCCAAATGGAAAGTTTATGAGGAAGCAGAGAAACAAAGACAAAAAAGATTGAGTGAGACCTAGATTAGTCCAGCTACTCTGAATGTGGGCATAGTTAACATTCCCCCTCAATAATGTACCCCTCTTATGGCCATACCAGGTAATCTATTATTATCCTCACAAGTGATAAACTTTGATGATGTTGTAGTGGAAGTAGGGGAATACTAATACAATTACAAAACCAAGGGAATTGAGAAAAGGGAAAGAAACAAGAAAAGAGGGGATACAATTTTCAGCCAACCATCAACCAAAATAATAATTGAATGGAATGTAGGGCCTGATCCAAAATAAAATTCTATCCAAACTACCTCTTCTCTTCATGCATTTGCAAAAGTGAATGCCATGTCTATGTATGACTTTTCTTCTTCCTTAGACACAACACAAGCCATAATTTTTCAATTATAAAACACCATGAACACACAAAATGATGACATTATTGTTGAATTGAGAAGGGAGTAAAAATTGCAGAGAATCTCCACAAAGAGGAGATAGAAAATGCTCTATAGGCACAAAAGAATAAAATGGAGACAAAATTCGAGAAGAGATCCCACATAAATGAAAATTTACATAGGGAATAACTAGATATGCTTAAGCAACATCACTCTAGGGAAATGGAACAAATGAAAAACAAGTATACACAAGAATTGACTAGTCTACAAGCAGATAAAGTAGAAACCAACAAGTTTATTGAACAATGGGAGAAACAAATTCTAAGGATAGAGAAAAATAAGGGCAACCTTGAGAGAGATATTGAAGAAAAAAAAGCATGAACCCTCACCTTAGAAGTCTTGAGGGTAGAAGCCACAACTAATGAGAAACTAAAATTAGAGAAAAATAAGTGTTTCAATGTCCTGAATGACATCCAGAGGAATAGAGATGACCAAATAATGCTTGAGGATCAAATTGAAGAAATTAGGGACACATATCAAAAGGATAATGATGCCTTTGATAGAATTATGGATTGGCAGGGTGTATACAAGAATCCACTAGATACCCTCCCACTCTACACCACCAAACATAGGCTAAAGAATCAAGTATTTTTCAATACTTGGAAGCCTATGCTAAAATATGTATGAAACATTTAGAAAGTGGTGAGAAAGGCATATAAGAGGTTGTGGAATGCCTACAATGAGATTCTAGAAGAATTCAGGATGAAAATCATGCCTGACATTGATGAGGCAGCCCTAGTTGAATTGAGAATAGACGAAGTTGAGGAAACAAGGGAAACCAATCAAAAAGATATTGAGCAGCTAAAAAAAGTCAATAACGAAGTTATGAATGTGTAATGAAGCTCATCAAGATGATTACACTAGACCAACATTTCATCAAGAAGACAGAGGAAGAACACAACCAAAATATGCGATGGAGAACTAGACTTGGAGAAAATGCATTTGGAAAATATGGAGAATATAATGGAAGACTACACACTCTAGAAAGAGTATCATGATCAGATGGAATACTAAAGAGTCTCATTATTATCCAAATTTTTTTAATTGTTCCTTTTAATTTTGTCTATTCTCACCAATTGTAATTTGAATATGGAATGTGAAGAGACAAGTTTGAATTGTCCTCGAATGACAGGAAGTTCATAATGTAAGCAATCCGTCTTGTTTTATAAAATAGGAGACTCCTAATGAGAAATAGATTTTGAGCTGTGATGTATCGGGACAATACTTTTACTATGTGATTTATAAAGAAAGATACACTATTTGGAATGTTCGGATCATATATGTGCATATGAGACTTCCCTTTGTGCATATGTCTATTGTATGGATGTTATGGAGCATGGTTATATGAATTTCTTCTTTACTACATTCTGTATATTTATATTGTCTGAATTTCCTTATGAGTACAAAAATAGTGTGATTAGTAGGTCAAGCAATTAATTGGTATTCTGTTTATTTCATTGTTATATTAACACATTATTTGCATATGTGAACTCGTTCTTTTGCAGATAGTAATATTCTTTACTGTACTCATTTTCAGTAGATTGTTTCTGATCAGTATAGGTTAGAATAGTATATAATTGCATTTATAATAGATTTAGGAAGTATTAGTTAGATTAAATTTTAAATTTTAATTCATCTGATAATATTATTTTCTCAGATTCATATTAGATAATATTTTAGAGTGGAAACCAAGCCAATATACTAGTCAGAAATGTTATTCCAAATTAAAGTGGGTCTAATTGGGACCTACCTTCTGGCATTCTCCCTTACCTTCTTGACAGGCCATCTGGACTCGTCAATAGACAAATGGTTCAAATG